>JAVJIF010023739.1:0-67875 GCA_038442645.1 Agave tequilana
AGGAGTGATCATCTAATAGCTAGACTTGTTCAAGCAATTGCACTGAGAGCCACAGGATAATGTAGGCATTCTATAATATTACATGGCAATTAGCTATCTATTTATAACAATCTCTGTCTATAGCTTCATGCTTCTCCAGTTGCTTTGCAATTTCCTTGGTCATTGCTCAGTATTATCTTTTCTTTATTCCATTTCATATTTTCGGGCTGCTTCCTATGTGATGTAGGGAAGTTCTTTTCTTTCTTTTCCACAAAGGAAGAAGCATCAGGTTCGATGGCAAGCCACATATGCAAATGACTACAATCAGTTCACCCCTTGAAGAAGATTAAACAATTTTATTTGTTTATTTTATTTGAGAGAAGCAGCCAGAACACTCTTTTTCCAGATTTCATTAAAAGTATTGAACAATGTATATAGGAAGAATAATGATGAACCACCCCCGGGTCTGCAGACCCCTGGACGTGGCCGCAAAATTTGAGGGGGAGATGTTTTTTTCCTCCCCCTCTATTTTTTCTCAGCCATCGAAGAGCTTCATCCCCCGGGTCTGGCTATCAGGACTCAAACTCAACTACAAAGAACTTTGAAGGCGAGCTATGACCACAAAGAAGACAATTAGCACGAAACAGCACCAATTAAAATTCAACACTACTAAATAAAGATGCCAAATTAAAGCCACCGATCACTTAATAAATTACTTCAATGTATTCAATTTAGCAGAGTGAACATAATCTTCCTTAGAAATCATATCAGATTATTTTCAAAGAACGGGGTTTGATTTTTTTTTTCCCTTACCTGATGGAGAAGGCGAAGGCATGATTCTTGCCCTGAAACTCTTTCAGGTGACCATGGACTTCAACAAACATCCCGTTCCTTCAACAAAATCCCAAACAGGCAAACACATTACAGAAGACACAAGCAAATTAAATTGAAAACAACAAATAAATAACACTTACTCAACAGCAGCCATTTCCGAGGAACGCTTATCCTTATATAGATTAAAAAGAATACGCAACTAAAAGCACAGGAAAGCTACTTTCCAAAATGGGGAAAAAGAAAATCACCATCTACCGATCTCAATCCTCCCAGTACCATCATTAAGCAAGAAAGAAACATCAGTAACCCTCCCCACCTTATCCACCACCACCCCAAAACCCTAAACTGGAGGAAATTTGGGTTAAAATTAGGCTTTTCACGAGAAAAATGAAATTGACCAAAATTAACGACAAAGAAGAGACAAATTACATTGGCTTCGACCCCATCGACGACCAGAGTGGACTTATCGCCACTGGAGAAGTAGGATTCACTGATCTGCTTCACAGTTAACGGCAGCAAACTCTGAGGCCCGTGGCTCTGAGATCAAGTACACGAAAATGAGAGGGATTGAGAGGCAAAAACCCGAGATCGAGAGAAGAAGAGAGGGGAATCGAGTACTTTGGCAGAAGAAGCTGTGGGACCGGGGCCCGAATAGATTGAGAGGGCATAAAATTGTTGCCGGCGAAGAGAGCAGCAGCTCCATCGAACTGGTTAACTGTCGGCATCGTCATCATCGTCGCTGAATATGACTGGGCCAAACCCTAGAACGCGAGAGCAAGCCCTAGTCCTAATGTGGAATGATGATGGGGGAGCGGATGAACGGGGTAATGAGATGGGGCGGCGAGTTTATATAAGCGACTGCGAGAATTCATCCCGCCAATTAGCTCCTTTTGAAAATTTCTTTTTTTATCAGTTGAATATAACGAAACTCAAGTAGGGATCGACCTGCTCCGACTTGTCCTGTGCGAGTACGACTCAGAAACGGACCCGTTATGTTCAGGGGTCGGGTCCGCACGAGTCGACCCGTCTCGCATAAACGGGACGGGTCGTATTGTCCCGTGATTCATCACGGGACAAATCGGGTAGAGAAAATTTTTCAGACCTGCTGTATTAATTTTTTTTTGTCCTATATTATTTTATGTCTTGTGAGAGGGGAAAATTTTTTAGGAACCCCAATCTTCTTAATTTATTTTTTAAATACACTTAACAGCTAAAAGAGAGTTGTTGTGGGCCAATCAGAGGATGCAAAAAAGACTTATAATTAATGTATTTCAATTTTAATAATTTTTTTTGCAATTTCTGACAATTTTTAGAATTTTTTCTCTTTTTTTTCCTATTTTTACAAATTTTCTATGTAATTTTTAATTTAAAATTTTAATTAGAAACTTGAAATTTAAAAAATAATAAAATAGTAAAAATTTTTGAGATGGATCGAACCCGTCTCGGCAAATTCAGGTAACGAATCGGGTCAAGAGACCCAATTCGTTCCCCGGTATTTTGACCCGTCTCGTTGGATTCGTTACGAGATGGGTTAAACCCACCTCGTAACAAATTTAGGTCTCTAACAGGACAAAATCAACCCGATTTGTCCCGTTAGCGAACCCTAACCTCAAGCCATTTTAATTGTGCTAAAAAAAGGGCTTGTTAATTTTCCAAGCAAGTCTCATGCACACGGACGAGTCATTATCATTACGTTATGTCATTGCAATAATGCATTCTTGTATTTAAATTTGAAATTTTATTTCGGAGTGCAAATTTGGAAAAATCCACAATGTGGTATTAAGGAAGGAGAGTGTCATATGATTTCTCATCCCATTTTTGTAGTTTTCTTTTTCCGTTCTTGTTTGAGTAGCTTGAAAATGTAGTTCTCAAATGCAGTAGCAATAAGCCTAACTATTCCAATCAGAGTTCAGCTTCGAATTATCAATTGATAGCATATTTAATTTAATAGAACATGAAGGCTTTGTTTAGCAATAGGTCAAAATAGAAACTTTAACCTCTTCACTCTGGCGAAAACTATCAAACAAATGTTTAACTTTATCTTTTAATGGCCGGTCGCCACGCAGGATGATCCAAATCAAGAAAACCGATGAATAAATATGCTCATATTCCTACTTTTGTAATAATCAATTCAAACACAATTTAATCTCTCTGGGCACAATTCTTCGGTATGTCATCACCGTACGCACGACTGCTGCTGCTGCTATTGCTGCTGGTGCTAGTAATTGTTAGCACTGTTGATGTTCTTCACATTCCAAAATGCAATATCCCACCATCTGCTGTAAAGAAGTAAAGAATTGGATTGTAGTTATCATTTCACTTCTCCTATTATAATATATATGTTAAGAAAGGTCAACAAAGGTGGCTATCCACCAATTCACCGTCAAACCACCACCTACTTTTACTGTGCACCATAAATGAGTTTACTATGCGCTGATGTAAGCGATGACGCAAGCGTGCATAGTGACTGCATAGTACTTCAAAGTTTTCCTATAAATAGGCCCTTCCTGATTCATTTCAATGTACACACTTCAGAAATCAATAAGAATTTCTACTTCTACTCTGTCTCTAGAATTCTCTGTTTTGGTGTTATATTTCTCGGAGTTTTACAACACGTTATCAGCATGATCACTCTAGTCTGTCCCCAGCCTCTACATCCGTCAGCTCAGGGAAAAAGTCTAACACGTCAAGCCTCTGCCTCCATTAGCTTAAGGTAAAAGTCTTCCCACGAGCATCTGCTTCCATTGCTCAAGGAAAAGTCCTATCACAAGTCCCAGCCTCTACCTCTTCTATCTCAAGGTAAAGAATGGCAAGTTACTAAACTTATAATATTCGTGTAACACCACTACTATAATGAAAGGAGGCTCTACCACCTATTTATAGAAATGTGATGTGATTACGAAAAACTGAATTATTATACTAATTATATTCATATAACACCACTACTATAATGAAAGGAGGCTCTGCCACCTATTTATAGTAAAGTGATGTGATTATGATATCTTTACTAACCTCCAATTGATGCTTGCGTGGATTAAACCCCAAACTTCCAATATCGTATATTTTATTATACTGCTATTATATCTGGACAAACACCCACTGAAAGGTTTACCGAGTAGCGTGGTGTGCCAATATTTATTTCAATAATTATTGCTTTATTAATTATGCCTGCAAAACAACCACCAAGTAGAGTGGCGTGCATATATTATAGCTCATAAATATATGTAGTACAATGCATTTATTTTACCATTTCCTTAATTACAATATTTAATTATATAAAATCTAAATTGTTTTTCTCTCTCCCCCCACGGTTATAAACCCAACGGCTATAAACCCCCAACGGCTATATCCCGGCTAAAAACCCCAACGGCTATAAACGGCTGTTTTTCATCCTATAAATTGGTAAATTCTAAACCACATAACTCACTCCTCAATCTCTCTTCATTCTCAAAATTTTCATCATCTCTAGAAGCTTTGTGTTCGAGTTTTTCGCAAGATGCTTAGTCTATTTCTGAAGTTTATTATTGTCGTCATCATCATCAATACTTCTATCGCTTTTCTTGGGATATGGATCCCAGTGAATTTTACCCGTATTTTTTTATTTTAATGTTCACCTTCCCTCTTTTGATTGTAGCTATTATGATTGACATGCAAGTTTTTTTTGAGAAATAAAAATGTTGTGATTCTAATTATTTTTATATTTTGTTATAGTTATCACCATGTCAAACTTTGCAAAGTTTGAGTTCATTC
The DNA here is from genome assembly GCA_038442645.1 of Agave tequilana. Lineage (NCBI taxonomy): Eukaryota > Viridiplantae > Streptophyta > Magnoliopsida > Asparagales > Asparagaceae > Agave > Agave tequilana. Next base: position 4,564 of record JAVJIF010023739.1, read on the forward strand.
CACTTGATATCACGGGAAGGAATTATATGTCTTGGGTTATTGATATTGAGATGCATCTTGAGTCAATGGGTCTCACTGAGACCATTAAAGAAATAAACTCTACGACATTGCAAGATAAGGCAAAGGCGACAATCTTTATCCGCAGACATCTTGACGAAAGTTTAAAATGTGAATATCTCAATGTAAGAGACCTAGGTGTCTCATGGAAAAATTTCAAAGAAAGATTTGATCATCAAAAGAAAGTTATACTCCCTGCCACCCGTGATGAATGGAATGTTTTGCGCTTCCAAGATTTTAAGAAGGTTAGCGACTACAACTCTGCAATGTTCAGAATAGTATCCCAGTTGAAATTCTGTGGGGTAGATATCACGGATGAAGAAATATTGGAGAAGACTTACTCCACATTTCATGCATCTAATATAACACTGCAACAACAATATATGTTGCGTGGTTTTAAGAAATATTCTGAACTAATTTTATCTCTTCTTGTGGCAGAGAAAAATAATGAACTTTTGATCAAAAATCATCAGTCTCGTCCTACTGGTTCAGCAGCATTTCCAGAAGCAAATGCTGCTTTTTCAAAATTATGGACGAGGATATAATTATGGTCGTGGCCGTGGACGTGGTCGTGGCCGTGGACGTGGCCGTGGACGCGGTCGAAGTGGTTTTTACAACCCTTCACAGAATAACGCGATCCACAAGAAGCATCATGTAGAAAGACATGAAAAAGAAAAAGATGTTCGTGAAAGTTCTCTTCGGAATCCTGAAGATTCCTGTTATAAATGTGGCTCCAAAGGACACTAGTCTAGAGTGTACCGAATACCGGAGCACCTTTGCAAGCTTTACAAAGCATCCTTGAAAGGAAAAGAGAAAGAAGTGAATTTCACTGAACATGATGATCTTATGGATGATTCAACTCATCTTGATGCTTCAGATTTTACTGATGATTTTGTTGATCTTCCAACCCATCATGACACTGGTGATAATTAGACATATGATTGTGTATTATCATATTTTGTTATTTGTAATTTTCAAATTTATCTTTGAATGAAATATTTCACTTATAATAATATGTTTCAAATTTTATTCTCACCAAATTATTTATTTTGCATGAAGCTTGATATAGATTATTCTAATGATGAAGTCAAGACCAAACTGGAGAGATTTGCATACCGGATAGCGGTACAACACATACTATTCTCAAACATAAAAGGTACTTCTCTGAATTAAAACCAACAAAGGCAATCATCAATACAATATCAGGTCCTGTAGACTTGATTGAAGGGACAGGTAAAGCCAGCTTTATATTGCCATATGGAACAAAGTTTTTCATAAAAGATGCTTTGTTTTCACCAAAATCCAAAAGAAATTTGTTGAGTTTTAATGATATATATCTTCATGGATATGATACTCAGTCTGCAACTGAAGAAAATATGAAGTATATGTATCTTACTACTTATGTATCAGGAAAGAAGTGCATACTAGAAAAACTACCAAAGCTTTCCTCAGGATTGCATTACACATATATAAATGTGATAGAGTCACATATGGTAGTTAAAGAAGATACAGAGACATTAACTCTGTGGCATGATCGTTTAGGTCATCCTGGTTCAATGATGATGCGAAGAATTATGAGAATTCACATGGACATATATTAAAGGGCCAGAAGATCCTTCAAGTTAGTAAGATTCCATGTGAGGCTTGTTCTCTAGGAAAATTAATCATGAGACCATCACTAGCTAAAATAAAAACAGAATCACCTACATTTCTTGAACGTATCCAAGGTGATATCTGTGGGCCTATACACCCATTGTGTGGACCATTTAGATATTTTATGGTATTGATAGATGTCTCTAGTAGATGGTCACACGTTTGTTTATTGTCAACTCGCAATGTGGCATTTGCGAGATTTCTTACTCAAATAATTAGATTACGGGCACAATTTCCTGATTATACAATAAAGAAAGTTAGACTTGACAATGCTGGTGAGTTTACGTCTCAGGCTTTTAATGATTATTGTATGTCAATTGGAATAGTTGTTGAACATCCTGTTACCCATGTACATACACAAAATGGTTTGGCTGAGTCACTGATTAAGCGCCTCCAACTTATTGCTAGACCATTAATAATGAGAACAAAGCTTCCTATTTCTGTATGGGGTCATGCAGTTTTACATGCTGCATCATTAATTCGCATCAGACCAAGTGCATATCATGAGTACTCCCCTCTACAATTAGCATTTGGTCAAGAACCAAATATTTCCTATCTTAGAATTTTTTGTGCGGTATATGTACCGATTGCTCCACCACAGCGTACAAAGATGGGTCCTCAAAGAAGACTGGGAATATATGTCGGCTATGAATCTCCTTTTATTATAAGATATCTTGTGCCTAAAACCGGTGATGTTTTTTATGGCTCGGTTTGCCGATTGCCACTTCAATGAGGCAATTTTCCCAGCATTAGGGGGAGAAAAGAAACAGCTGGAGAAGGAGATTACATGGAGTGAACTATCCTTATTGCATCTTAATCCTCACACAAAATAATGTGAGATAGAAGTGTAAAACATTATGCATTTACAAGAAATAGCCAATCAATTGCCAGATGCGTTCACTGATACAAAGAGAGTGACTAAATCATATATACCAACTGTAAATGCTCCTGCTCGGATTGAAATCCTAAAAGGACAATCCGAGAATGAAGTCACTAATGAGTCTAAGACACGCCTGAAGCGTGGTAGACCAATCGGTTCCAAAGATAAAAATCCTCGAAAAAGAAAAGGAGCAGATAAGTACGATGACCCCAATGTGCAAGAATGTGTTCCAGAAGAAACACAAAATAAGTCCAATAAATAAGAATGTGTTCCAGAAGAAACACAAGATAAGACAAATCAAGAGATGAAAAATCCTGAAGATATAAAAAATCATGAGATCTCTATTGATTATGTCAATACAGGAGGATTATGGAATCGCAATGAGATGGAAAATATGGATGAAATATTTTCCTATTCCGTAGCATGTGATATTGTTAACGGAAGTGAAGATCCTGAACCAAGATCCGTCACTGAATGTCAAAATAGACATGATTGGACAAAGTGAAAAGACGCTATACAGGCTGAATTGAGTTCGCTTAATAAGCGTAAAGTATTTGAACATATTATTCTCACGCCTGAAGCCGTGAGGCCAGTAGGATACAAATGGGTCTTTGTACGAAAACGCAACGAGAAAAACGAGATTGTGAAGTATAAAGCTCGACTTGTTGCTGAAGGTTTTTCGCAAAGACCTGGAATTGATTATGAAGAAACGTATTCTCCAGTAATGGATGCAATTACGTTTAGATATTTGATCAACCTAGCAGTTTCTAAAAATTAGAAATGCGTCTTATGGATGTTGTTACAGCTTATTTATATTGGTCACTTGATAGCGATATTTATATGAAAATCCCTGAAGGATTTAAAATGCCTGAAGCATTAAGTTCAAAACCCAAAGAATTATATTCGATCAAATTACAAAGATCGTTATATGGGTTAAAATAATCAGGGCGCATGTGGTATAATCGCTTAAGCGAGTATTTATTAAAAGAAGGATATATGAATAATCCTATATGACCATGTGTTTTTATAAAGAAAACAACATCCGGATTCATTATCATTACTGTATATGTTGATGATTTAAACATTATTGAGACTCACAAAGAGATCCTAGAAGCAATGATATATTTAAAGAATGAATTTGAAATGAAAGACCTTGGAAAAACTAAATATTGTATTGATTTACAGATTGAGCACTTTCAAAGTGGAATACTCTTGCATCAATCAAATTACACTGAAAAGGTCTTAAAACGCTTTAACATAAATAAAGCAAATCCTTTAAGCACTCCAATGGTTGTTAGATCATTGAATGTGGAAAAAGATCCATTTTGCCCTCGTGAAGATAATGAAGAGGTTCTTGGTCCTGAAATACCATACCTAAATGCAATTGGAGCTCTTATGTATCTAGCTAATTGTACCCGACCAGATATAGCATTTGCTACTAATTTATTAGCAAGATTTAGCTCATCTCCTACACGAAGACATTGGAATGGTATTAAACATGTATTTCGTTATCTTCGAGGATCAACTAACTTTGGGTTGTTTTATTCCAGAGGATCAAAATAAGAAATAATTGGTTATGCCGATACAGGTTACTTGTCAGATCCACATAAAGGCAGGTCTCAAACAGGATATGTGTTCACATGTGGAGGTGCAGCGATCTCTTGGCTTTCACAAAAGCAGACACTTATTGACACTTCTTCTAATCATGCTGAAGTCATAGCACTCCACGAAGCAAGTCGAGAATGTGTATGGCTAAGGTCTGTAACTCAGCACATCCAAGAAACTTGTGGATTACCAGCCAACAGAGATCCAACAGTACTGTTTGAAGACAATGCTGCATGCGTCGCTCAAATGAAGGAAGGATTCATCAAAAGCGACCGTACCAAGCATATACCCCCGAAGTTCTTCTCATTCAGCCAAGAGCTTGAAAATGATAAGAAAATTAATATTCAGTATATCCGATCAAGTGATAATGTGGCAGATCTCTTTACAAAGGCACTTCCCCTACAACTCTCAGAAAGCTTATTCATGATATTGGGATGCGTCATAAGCGAGATTTATGAAGAAGAACTACTTATGTCAACTTGAGGGGGAGCTTACTTGGCTGCACTCTTTTTCCCTTACTATGGTTTTGTCCCACAGGGTTTTCCTGGTAAGATTTTTAACGAGGCAGTATAGAACACGTATACAGAGATGATGTACTCTTATTCCCTTCGCTTTGATTTTGTCCCACTGGGTTTTCCTAGCAAGGTTTTTAATAAGACATCATGTATGGTAGACAGCCAAGAGGGAGTTTTAAGAAAGGTCAACAAAGGTGACTATCCACTAATTCACCGTCAAACCACCACCTACCTTTACTGTGCACCATAAATGAGTTTACTATGCGCTGATGTAAGCGATGACGCAAGCGTGCATAGTGACTGCATAGTACCCTAAAGTTTTCCTATAAATAAGCCCTTCCTGATTCATTTCAATGTACACACTTCAGAAATCAATAAGAATTTCTACTTCTACTTTGTCTCTAAAATTCTCTGTTTTAATGTTATATTTCTCGGAGTTTTACAACATATATACCCATGTGGTCTTTTGAACCTGTGTTCACTTTTTCCATTAAAATCTTTCCACACATGCAGCTAAACTCTTAACAACTAGTCTCTCATGGAATGCATGCAATTTCCCCCTGTTTTAAAGAATGAAAAGGAAACAGTAAAAATGTTTGTATGCCAGGCAGTGCCTTTGTTTGAGAACCCCCAAGGTTTTGCATTTATATTAGTAAAAATATGTACCATTAAATAACACAGGAACAATACCCTTTTTGCATTGCAGTGGGCAATAAGTATACAGTTCAAATCCCACATTCCAGGGGGACCTCAAAAAATTAACCTCACCCCTGGAAATATTGCTAATCAGCTATGCCAACCATTACACAACAGAACCAAATTTAGATCTTTAGGCTATCTCAAATATTTTCAGCAGCACATGACCCGGAAAATTTTGGATTATCATTACAAATTTAACCATCAAACCAAGCCACACGTGAACCCGTCAAGCAAGAACATACCATCAAACCAAGCCACATGAACCCGTCAAGCAAGAACATCGCATCAGTTTCTTTAGTCCAAGATATATCAGGAGGAAAGTTTGCCTGCAGCAAAACAATCTGCTCCTATTTCTAACTTTGAGCTTCTGAGTATAACATCCTCCAAAGCTTTACAAGTGAAAGAAACAAGAAATTTGCTTTTAAATAAAAGGATTTGATAGATTTCAAAGATAATTTGAATGAAATGCAAACCAAAAACAAATGGTGCATGAAATATCCACTAATATGCACAGATTTACTGTCGATTCAAAAGCTTACTGAAACAATAAAGGAAAATGGATTTGGAATCCATCTTTACATATAAGAGGAGACCCCGCAAGACAGGTAGAACTAAAAGGGATGTTCATGCCCAGAGTTAGGCATCATAGAAGCGAGTCCTTCGCCTCCAACTGCAACATGAAAATGACGCAAGTCAGCCTCAAAATATCAGAAACGAGAAGCATTGCCTTCTTCATCGTAGCATAATAAGCATAACCTCAAGTATACGCCTCCATAAGGGTCAGTGGCTCAATGTTCAAAGAACCTTTCTTTTCCACCCATTATTATCAAAGGGGTTTCATCCTTGCCATATTAAAATTTCTTTTACTATACCAATTAACATAAAAAATAAAATGAGAGAATGAGGAGCAGGGCCAGGCAACAATTTTAACCAATTTCTACCTTGGGAGTCTTTGCAACAAAAGGGTCGAGATAATGACACTCCTAAAACAAAGGCATTTTTCAAACAGGTCGAGAGATTCGATGTCAATCCATTTGAATGCTGATAGCGGGATGAAACAGGGAAATTACATAAAAGTTAGTCGAAAATAATAATTAAGAACTTTAATTCGATTAATGAATTTAAAAATTCAAAAGATTCCTAATATAGTAGAACCAGATATCTCCACTAATTTTAAATTTGAAAACCGATAATGTTGTGCCCCCAACTATCTGGTGTTGGCACTTGGCCTTATGAATCCTTCCTTAATCATTCCTATCAAGCATCGAGTCCAAAATGTGATAAAACACCCACAGCAAACAAATATTTTGGTGAAACACTCAAGTTAGAAATTCCCAACATTCAAGCCAATAAATTATAACAGATAATAAATTTTTGAGACTCCAAACAACCTACAAGAATATGTTAAGTTCCATAATGGAATCAAGCGAAATGTATTATTCACAAGAGAAATAGTTAAATAAACATCAATCACATAATCATGTATGAGAGACATAAAAAACATAAATATGTATAAGAGAGAGGAAGGGAGGGTTTAACCGAACCGAACCTGTGGCGACTAACAGTTCCCCTGGGTGTTGCACCACTTCCACCGCTCATGCCTACAAAGTCGTCATCGGTTTCATCAAATCTATACTCAGAAACATCCACAGATCTTGGAGAACCCTCATCTAGGCTTGAACCATCAAAGCTGGACCGATGGCGTCCTCTCCGTGTACTCCCTCTTGACCTCCGTCGATTTCTTGAAGCCCTAAGGCTACCAAACACCTTATACAGGATGCAAGAGGTCCACCAGCTGCCTTCACGCCGATGGAAATCTTCATACTCATCAGGACCAGTCTCCTCCCTGCCATACTCGATCACATAATCCCCCAAGACCACACCATGCGGTACTTCTGCATGAATAGTGCTCAAGACATCAACAATCTCTGAAGATTGCTGGAAATTCTCCCAATCTAGTTGCCTTGCAGGGTCTATTTCTGATGGGCGTGAATGTGGATGCTTTAGCTGAGCATGCTCTTTAAGTTCCCTGAAGTTGCCGACATATATGCAGTTTTTTTCTTCACAACATCGTTTCTTCATGTCCAGGTACATCCTAGCTTCAATAATGACAACCCACCCAGTCACGTCTCCTCTGCACAGTGGGCAGGTTGGGTGGTTGCCGGGGCTAGAGGGGATCACTTCAAAGGCTTCCCCAGTAGACCAATCTGAGTTTGATGTGTCATTTGGAGCTGTAGACATCCTGTATGCACTTTTAAACCGGTTGAGACAATTTGAGTGGGTATGATCAGTATCGCACATGAAGGGCCGGCACCCTTTATGGTAAGAGGAGCATTGGAGGAGGACGCCATTGTGAGGGAAGTCTAAGCAGATTGGGCAAGTCACATCCTCCCAATCAATGTTCAGCTGTATGTCCTCCTTGTACAAGGAGATCGAAGAGATTGCCCTGTTAGGAAGGTGGTTATTGCCATACCAAGAGTTTTTTTTTTCTCAAATGAACATTGTCACAGTTGGGAAGATGTCCTTCTACCTAGGTTGGGAGGAGAGGTACCTACATGCAAGTTTAGTAAAACAAAGAATTAAGATGACACCTTAAGACACACAAACGACTGGGTAGTCCACTCTTACAAAGCTGGTAAATGATTCTTAAAAAATAACGAAAGAAAGATACACAACAAACATACACCACATTGCATTTACGACTATCACCATCATCATAAGCAAATGACAAAAGAATGACCCAATTATCCATCTATCCTAGTCCTGACCTGCAAAAGCTCCACTGACATCTACACAACATACACCGCATTGCATTTACGACTTCACCATCATCATAATCAAAATTTTCCCCCCCAAAGATAAGGGGTAAACCATGGAGTGCCACCCAAATTGAGATAGTTCAGTGAAAGATTGACAACTTGTTACCACTGACTGTATGAATCAAACCCACCTGTTGATGCTAAATCCCAGGCATAAGGGTGTCTCTACAGAGAGTCAGTGAATTGTGCAGGAAAACTCATCTTAGAACAATTTTACCACGTGGAACCAAGGAGCAAGCTCCTAATGATAATTTAGAGAGAGAGTCCACGTCCAGAAGGAAGATACGAATTGTTACAGAGGATCACATTTATCTCTAAGGCAGTACATAAGTGATCAGCCAAATGGCCAGACTGAAAAGCATTTTCCAATTCGGAGCGGTTTGGATTCAAGGAAGTGGGCGGAAGTGAGGAAGTGGGAAGTGTTATTTCCCACTTCCGCTGTCCATCCAAACACCGGAAAAGGAAAATGGAAAAAACCATTTTCCTTTTCTCTTTTCCATTTTACACAACCATTTCATCAATTCCAGGGTGCTAAAGTTAATTTTGTGGTCATGTAAATCTCATTTGTAATAATTTGTAGCTCAAAACAGTTAATTTTGTGGTCACGTAAATCTTACTTGCATTCTAATTACACTCCAAATTTTCTTTTTCATAATTAATTTTTATTTTAATATTATTTTACGGTCAACTTTGTAGTCAACATTTCTACTTCCACTTCCACGTTACTAACCAAATACCGGAAAACACAATATACTTTTTCACTTTCACTTTCCAACTAACAACCAAACACCAAAAAAGATACACACAAATTCTCATTTTCCAAAAGGAAAACAACCTACTTCCCACTTCCTCACTTCCGCCCACTTCCTTGAATCCAACCAGCCCCTTCGAGGTGTGCTGAATTTTGAAGGTTTGGAGAGCATGGAAGGCAAATGCTACTCTGATATCCTTCCAAAAGAAGAGCTTCAAGACTCAAAAAACTCGCAAAAATAGCTAAGAACACGTTACTATACAGTGCTTAAGTCATAAACAATTAAAGGTATTTGTTGTAGAGGAAATTATACAAGAATGTCTCCTTGTTGTGGGCTTGGAAAGAGTCTAAGTAGAGGTAAGATAGACAATCATGCTCAAGGAAGTTGCATTCATCTCTAAGGCATAGTAAGCCAAAAAAAGGGTTAACAATATTCTTACACTTGGATTGAACATGAATCATGATTAATGAGAAACAAAAACAACATCAGCATCCACAACTAAAACATCGCAATAAGTTTGAGCTAACATATTTGCTCCATTCAATACATCATCCATAATATAATTAAGCTAAAAAAACCATTAAGACATTTTCTATAGACCAGAAGAAATGACCACACAATTATCAAGACAATTTATGTCTGTTCGGATTACAGTACTTGTTAAATTCAAATTTCTTATAGCATTCTTCCAGGACATTCTAGAAATGAGAAGGAAATCACACGATCTGAGAGGCACACTATAGTCCCCCAGTACCCTAATAAATATATTGGTATTGTCCCAATTTATGTTACATGGCAATATAATGATCAGAAAACCTACATAGTTTGGAAAATAAGAGCTCATGAATGTTCTAAGCATATCACACAAGTAATGAAACGTTGCAACAGGAAAGAATGACAACAAGAGAGTAATTTACATTACTCAATTATAACATCTGATTTGTGCTTCTACTTACCTGCTGGGTACTATCATGTTTTTATTTGCACTTTCAAGATCAAATAAATACTTCATACAAGCAAATGTTACTCTCACAAAATATATCTTTCGTAGGTTTAATCTGGTTTTAGAAAATGTCATTTAGGGCCAATAATAAAAGTGAGGCACATCAAGACTGAAATCAGCACATTAAAAAACTTAGTTCCATCCTTAGGTTAGCTTCTACTGGGATATAACTTACTTTACAGTTTACAACTAAGGCTGGAGTTAGAGGCATGTATATCTAGGAACACCAATGTTAAAGTTTTGAAACGTATGCATGTAATTTATAATTGATTAAGGTTATACATGCCAAAAGGCATCTTAGGAGTATATAGGCAAAAGACATAACTTAAATACCAAATGACTTGTTATGATCAACAAATTGTGTTGGAACTTCCTCTGGTATTTGCATAAGATATACACAACTGTATAATCACTTTGGCGTAGGAGAATAAAACAAGTAAAAAGTTCAAATTTGCAAAATTATATAATATAACTAATCCTTGACATGCATTGCATGTTCCCGTTCAAGCTGAATGTATATGCATGCCAAAACAAATGAGTTACAACTTTAGGAAGAATATTCATTAGCTGACAAAACTCTAGACCAACTACCTATTTCATTCAAATACTTTCTTTAATTTTTCTCAACCTTTTCGTCTAACTTTTTTCCTTAACTTTCTTCACTGCCCATCTTTCCGATTTATTTTGCTGAAAAACTCACTAGCAAATACACAAGAGTTCAGGGTCTATCTATGAGACATACATGCTCGGTTGGTTGCTGTAGGGTCCAAATTGTACAGTTGCCTCTGTGCAGAAGTATCTGCCAAAGCCTAGGCACATGTGGTAGGTCCTAAGGCAACAGACCTAGGCAGGTCACCTAATGACCTAGAAATCAGCAAAACTTCTGGAGAAGGTTCAGCATAATTTGAAACTAGTAAGACCTGAACTCGCAAGACAAATGAAGTAGATGTATTCCTTATATTTATTTAGACTTTAATAATAGGATGATAAAAAAATATAGTCAAGGTAAAAAGGTAATCCCTATGCATGGTGAAGTCCTTAATGCACCCAAGCAAGCAGATCCACCTATATAATATTGATACAAGAAACCGGCAATGTTTTCCAGCGGAGTCATGCACGCAAGAAGATAAATATGATGTATATATTAGTTTGAAGACATATTTGTATTGGAACTCTAAGGCATAAACACCTAATTTTTTGGTTAGAAATTACCTATGTTTCAAATAGGCACGTAAAAGGTTTATTAAATTCCAATAATGAGGCTTCTATCTTACGATATTAATTGGTTTAAAATATCATGAAGCATAAAAAAAGAAAGACAATCATGTTACCAATACTTAAAGGGGTGATCATCACAGAGCTCCCACAAAGTCTTAACATTGAAGGAGACTAGGAGATGGAAGCTTCTTGCAACTATTGACAACTTGCCAAGTACAGAGGCAGGCCTAGAAGATTATTCGGTGGAACATATTTTAAATAAGAAAAACTGGATAACATCAGTTCAAAATGAACCACATACATTTTCTAAAATATAAAAAAAAAAATAGGCTTACTCATTTAACCTTGTAAAAAAATTATTAGAAACACCATGATGATCTAAGCAGACGCAAAACCTATGCCAATACACTCAATTAGAGTGCAATCCAGAAAGGCAATTCATAAGTGTGGGGTCTAGGCCAAGCAACTGAACACCCACCAATCACAAATGGTGGAAACTTTATAAAAGAACAGTTCACAAAACAAGCATCATCGAATTTCTTTCTCACACAATTCTAGCAGCATGCAATCCTCCAATTGAACTGACGGGAAAGATTCACCGTGAAATATGAATTCTGTAATATCAAGTAGTCGTGGGATTCACTGAGTCAACAAGCAAGCCGATAGCCTTGATTGCAAAAAAATTTCAATTACAGTAATATCATCCCGTAAAAGGGCTCATCTTAAACGAATCCCTAAACCATTCCCTAAACCATTCCCCAACATCCAGGAATTCATCAATATAATTAAGCATGCAAAGCAAAATCAGAACCCACACACCCACCATTATGACACAAATTGAATCGTCATACCTATCTTATTCTACCTTTGATAAAATTTATGAAGAATTCAAACTAACACGATAACCAAATCACATCATAAGCATAAGCACTAACCCCAAATCCCCAAATCAGACTTCACAGAAACATTGAGAAAAACCTAGAGATCAAAATAAGAACGAATCGACAAAAATAATTACTTAATAAGAAAAGGACAATGGCAAAGAATTAGCAAGCAAAAGCAGAGTGAATTGAATCAAAGGAAGCAGGAACGAACCTTCTCTCCCCCCACGATTCCATGAAACAATAGAGATCCTGCTCGTTAAAAGGGGCAACGAACAAAAACCCTAACCCTAGATCCTCTTCGCGTGCGAGAAAAGGGCAAGGAAGTGGGGGGGAGGGCTCTGCAAATGGCTGATCTCAGAGACCAGTAGACTTTCGGGACTCGTTTTGTTACAAAAAAAAAAGTAGAAGAAAAGGAAAATCTTATCGACTTAATTTATAGTAGTAGTCTATGGTTATTATATAGCTGACTTTTTATATTTAGGCACGTGAGACGCGCGTGGGGAATGGATAGCTGACTTTGCATTTTTGACACGTGGGGCCTGAGGGGAAGATTTGGAGGCGTAAAACGGGATCTACTGTAATTTCCGCCTGTAAAATACTTTTTTGGTGTATTTAGAACGCTTTTGATAAGCAATTTTTTCAAAAAAAAAGTTATTTAAAAGAAGTTATTAGAAGAAAAAAAGAAACTTTTATATAATTTAGGTGTTTGATTCTTTTAAAAAGCTAATGTTTAAAGTAAATTTGTTAGAGAGAGGCAGTGGCGTAGTCAGGATTTCAAAGTTGGGGTGCATAAAATAACATGCAATAATATCAAAATTGTAAGGATATTTAATACTAAATAATAATGATTTTCTTTCTAAAATACTAGGAGAAAGGGAGGGGTTTTAAACTTGAAATCTCTCAACCAATATTCTATTGCATAAAAGTGATTGTTACAGTATGAAACTGCACATCCAACTCCAAAAGTATAACTTGCAAATCAAACTCCTTACATATTAAAGAAAACAAAATCCAATCACCTAAAACAAAAGTGAAATAAACTAACGATAATACCTTACAAACTGCCTCGACGCTTTGACATATTTTGAAACCGTTCCATGATTACATCATTACTAATAGTATCAAATACATCAGATTCGATATATGTTACCAAACAATCATTCGTCCACTGATCTCCCATGCAGTTGCGCAGTTTAGATTTCACAATATTCATAGCAGAAATACTCTCTCAACATTTGCAGTTGCCACAGGTAAAATCAATGCAAACTTCACAAGTTTATAGACAAAATGATATACCACATCTTTTTTCATCTCCACCATCTTCAGTGCAGGACCTCAATCCCTTTTAGTTGCAGAAATTCACTTTTTGATCGCATATCATGAATGAATGTATCAAGTTGATCATCAAGAGCCATGATCTCAGTTGTTGAGAAATCATTAGGATAAAACTCAGCAAGACGAAGTAACTTCTTCTTATTAAATGCAGCAAAAGAATTACTAGGATTTAAGCATGCTACACAAAGAAGTAACTCAGTGTTCGCCTCAGTAAAGCGATTGTTTAGTTCTTGAACCTGCAAATCTATAACTGCATAAAATAAGTCACACCGATAATGATACATGTTGGTAAAGTTCTGAGCATTGCGGCGTGATCTCCCTGTGGGTATAAACATATCATCCATGTTAGGGACCTCGATATCATGTTTGACACAGAATGAAGAAACAAGCTCAAGGAAAGAATCCCATCCATAATCTCTCATTTGTTGAAATCGTTGTTTGTCTATTTTAACAAGATCCATGGCGTTCACAATATCTTGATCTTTTCTTTGAAGCGCCAAAGACAACTCATTGGTGATCCCTAACACAATTTTCATCAAATGAATAGAAAATGCAAACTCAAAAGTTCGCATCATTTGTAGAATCAACACAGCTTCTCCTCTCTTTTCAGCGCATGATGTTTTCTCTATACTCTCAAGAGCTACAATCACAGGAGTGTATAAAACAATCAAGTTTAGCATTGCATAATAATAAGAGCCCCAACGCGTATGCAATGCAACATCAGTTTTCAAATTGCGCAGACACTTATGATTTATTCAACACCATGCACACCACTTGACAAATCCCCTTTGTCAAATGTGTACACCTTCTCTTACAACCAAGAGAACAAACACCACCTTATACAACTTTCTTCTACATCAAGAAGACACCTGTGTACAATGATTTTTTTGATGATTACAACACTTCCTATAAGCCTTGGTACAATATGTGAACGTGGACAAGGTCTAGTATAGGAGAAACTTCAGAGAACTTCACTATAGAATTGGATTTTGGTGAAGAACTGAAGTGGGAACAGTTTTCAGGAATTGGCAGAATTTTGTGGTTGAAAACTGAAGATTAGGATTAGTATATAGCCTTTAGATTAACAACCATATATATAGCTGCACTTTAGGATTAGTTAGCGTAATTATAGGTGCAATTTAAAAGTTTAAAACGTTGGGAAACGTTGCACAAAAGACCAAATAACAGAAACTGTCCAACAGTCAGAAACTGACTATAGTCGACTTGCCTTTTGAGTTAGTCGACTAGTCTAGGCAAATTTCCAAAGAGTAGTCGACTACTATTAGGTATTAGTCGACTAGGTCAAGATAAGCTCAAGTGACAGGTTTCTGGATAACTGAACCAAATCGACTACAACTTCTTTATAAGTCGACTAGTCCAGTGATGAGTCGACTAGGGGAAATGGGTTAGTCGACTACAAGGGTCTATTAGTCGACTATATATTCTGTCAAGTCGACTATATAATAGTAGGGGTTTTTTTCTTGCGGACCCGGGGGGGCACGTGCCACCCTGTGCCACCCCCTGGCTCCGCCACTGGAGAGAGGAGAGGAATTAGGATAAGACTGAGTATATGAGGGAGGAAAGATTCACAATTTTGTAGAAGAAATAGACAGAAGAATTCGGTTATCAATCATGTTGAAAGATTATGTAAATGAAAAATAAGAAGAGAAAAAAGAATTTTACCTAGATAGGTTTTGATTTTGTGTTTGAAAAACTTCTTTAAATTTTTCTTAAAACTATTTTCCTAAAAGCAACTGCTAAATATTTATTTTTGTTAACATCGTGGATTACTAGATGAGAGACATGATTGTTATAAAGTCAAATAATTCAAATAGCTGAGAACTTTTCCAAAGTTAGAAGAGACAATCAGAATATCAGTATATCACGCGCATTTTTTAGTTTTTTTAAATATGGGTAGTTATCACAAGTATTTCCTCAATTTTTTAAAAGAATTTCTCTCTATTAACTTGCTCTTTAGTAAGTCATCAAATGTGATGTTAGGGGTATTCTCTCTTTCTTTCCATTTTTGACTATGGTTTACTATCAAAAAGAAAAATAGATATTTTTTATTTTACCCTTTTAATAACTCTTATTTTCTTATATATTTGAAAGCTTTGAATTTTCTTCTTAAATTTAAGGATTAAGGAATTACATGTTTGCCTTTGTCTAATGGTTCCTTAATGAAATATCGATAATTCTTTATAAAATTTAAGAGAATACTTATGAGGTTAGCTTTTGCTGGTAACATCTCTCTCCGAAGCAGGAAGTTCTCGGTTCAATTTACACATATGTCAAACGAGAGATTTAAATTTAGTAATTAGTGATGGGTATGTGTATAGGCTAGAGGTTGATCTCCATAATGTTTCTAAAAATAATAATAATAATTAAAGAGATTTCACTTTAGTGTATAAATAAACTATTTGAATTATCTCAATTGTCAATTATATTCTTTGAAATATATCTATACTATCTATAAAAACACCAACTATACTATCTATAAAACCAGCAATAGTGTTTTCGCCGAGAGCGATTTGAAAAATCACCTAGTAGGGGACATGTGATGTGTTAATAAAATGCGGAATTAAAAATTTTAACTATTAAAAACTAATACACAAATAGTGACTAAGAAGTGAGGCCGAATTCCTGGTGAAGGGATCTGAAACTCCCTCAAGATTTCTCTTGAATAAGAGTTGAAGTACTCAATTACCTTCTTGATTCAAACAAGCGTAAGCATATAAACAATATCAAACATATAGTAATGAGTAATAATAACCAGGCAAAGATATAAATAAGAATGAGTAGAGTAGAGTTGAGAGAGATATGAGCAAACGCAAATACGAAAAATTATTTCGAGGTTCAAGCCACTTGCTCTACGTTCTCACCTGCACCGCAAAAAAGGATTTCCATTATTCTCTACTAAAGAAACAACAACAATGGTTCTACATAAGAATCAGAGGCTCAACTCCAACCTCCAATCGTCTACCTAAGAGGAGAGCACAAAGTAAATGAAGATTACAATAACTTGGTGACCACAAAGATGACAAACAAAAAAATCTCACAAACAAGAATCCTATAAGATAGATATCGAGATGATGGCTCAAGCTTGTGTAAGAAAACTTAAGAATTTGAAATTGTAACTCTTGAGAAAACAATTGGAAAACTTCTCTGAAGATTTAGGAATTTGTTGTAGGTACACCTAGAGAGGGGTGAATAGGTGTACTAGCTAATCTAGGACAAAAGATGCGAAATTAAAAACTTAATTGCTAACATACTATGTGTAATCAAGAGTGAGCCTGAATCCCCCGTGAAGGGCTCTGGATCTACTCCTCTAGATTCCTCTAAATTAAGAGTTGAGGTGCTATTAGAAGCTCTCTTGGTTCAACACAAGTGTCGGCACACAAATAATATCTGGCATGTATATGAATATAAACAACATATATAACAATACAAGATATAAAGAGAGATAGAGTTAAGAGATAGTGGATCAAACGCAAACACAAAGATATATTTCGAGGTTTGAGTCACTGCTCTACGTCACCGCCTTCACTCAGAAGGATTTCCACTATGTTCACACAGGATCTTCTACAAAGGGACCTTCACTGAGGAATGACAATTCAACACTTGGAGTACACAACTACTCTCTCAAACACAATCACCTCTGCTCAAGAGGAAAGGCACAAAGCCAAAGCAAAGAAAAAGTTTATAACTTGGTGATCCTATGATCACAAACTCTCTTGGTGACTCAAAGGATCACAAACAATTTTCTCACAAAACAAATATCCTAAAGATAGGATTATAATTGATTGGCTCAAGTATGTGAGAAATCAAAGTGTTTGAAAATAAAACAACAAAGAAAATACTTGGAAAAATTTCTTAATGGATATATAAAATGAAGAACAAAATAGAATTCCCAAAGACTTGATTTTCTTTGATTTTCTAAAACTTTGAAAATAAATAAAGATAGAGAATTTTGGCACAAAATTCTTTTGAAAACTTTGTTAAAAAATTTAAGAAGGTGGGAAAATTGCACTTGAAAATCTTGGGAGAAACAGCCCCCAAAGACCTATTTTTATAGGGGTCTGAAAATATAGCTGTTGGATCCAGGATAGGTCAAAATTGACCTGTCGGTCGACCACCAACGGTCGAATTTCTGACTGTTGGGGTTATCGATCGACCGGTCGGTTGACCGTCCCAAGGCACAGTGAGATCTTTCTCACTGTCGGTCGATCGTCCGGTCGACCGAGGCCAAAACAGAGAGCTCCCTCTCTGGGTCGGTCGACCGGCCAGCTGATCGGGGCCATTTTCAAAGAGCAGACTCTTTAGAATGGTCGACCGCTAAAGTTTGTGCACATCTATGCACGTTGGTTGATCAGTCGATCGACCGTTAGCAGCCCAAAAATTAGGGTTATAGGGTTTGAAATGTTGGCTTTTTAATACCTATAAAATCCCATAAAATCACATAAAATCCATAAAAATAAGTTCTTATAAATATTTGAAGAACAAATATGTATGACTAAAATACAACACATATTTCAAACAATTTGAACTATTTTTGTGATATAAAAATTTATCTTTAAACCGGAAACCGTATTTTTCATAAACCAAACTTTGAAATAAAAAAACCGATTTCTCTAAAATTTGTATAGATACAAAAATATGATATTTAAACTCAATTAGAAGCATAGTGTGCATGGATAGAATTTAATACACATATAAAAGATATATTTATATTTTTGACAATAAATCCAAAGCTAAGTTTTGTTAAAAAAGCAAAACTTGAAACCATGAACTAAATATACATCAAAATAAGTTTTTAGACATTATGAATCATCAATGTATATGGAAGAAATCCAACATACATAAAACATGTAAAACTTGTTTTGATTGTATCTATTCATGAAAACCAATGATATGTTATTGAAAATCCAAAACGGTTAAACCGAAACCAAAACTTTTAAACTTGTGTGTGTGAACTTAAGCATATCAAGACTAATCTATCTTTACACAAGATCTAAACAAAACTTAAACTAAACAAACTGAAATCTTTTTGTAGATCTTCTTCTTCAAGATGACTTGATCCAAACTTGATCCATAGAGCTTGACTTCAACCGAATGCTGGATGCGATCTTGAAGCGCGAGCTCTTGCATTTACACGTGTTAGCTCCAAAACTGGCTTTGAATTTTCTGTTGAAGTTAATCACCTACTAAGATCTTGATCAATATCTGAAACTTATTAAATACAAGATCATTAACAAATTAACCTTCATAAGTTAATCGTCATCAAAATTAAGGTGAAGGGCCTCTAGGCCAACAATCTTCCCCTTTTTGAGGATGACAAAACTTATGAAGTTGTATATGCATAGTTTAAGAATAAGCTTAATAGAATCTTCCCTTTAACTTATGCATATGAATGAAACAATAAAGATATGCAATATAGCTCAAGATACCAATAGAAACAAAAAATATATATATGCATAAACATTTAATAAAACATGAAATATAATCCTAACTCCTTCTCCTCCTTTTTATCACTCATCAACAAAGGGGTGAAGACAAATAAACAATACTAATAAACATATTTTAAATAAAATTTGACACCAATAAAAACAATGAATTGAAGGAACCAATTGAAAGAATAATTTTTTTAATCAATTGAAAATTAAACATTCTTTTTACCAATGAAAAGAAATAATCCTTTTATGAATTGATACCAATGAAGAGAAACAATCCTTTTATGAACTGATACCAATAGAAAGACATGATATCAATTGAAAGTAAAAATCAATTTTTTTAGGTAAATACTAAATTTATTTTGCAATAAAGATACCAAATTGAGAATAATACCTATTTAAGATTATTGATACCAATGTTGAAAATGTTAGCATATACCAAAACAAAGTATTTTTCGTCATAAAGAGTGGGAGTAAGATCCCAATTGAAAATAAAATCAATTGAAAGATAAAATAAGAATTTTTCTCCCTCTTTATGAAATACCAATAAAAACTATACATAAGCTTATATATGATACCAATTGAAAAACAATTGACATTAAGAACTAAATCAAACTTAGTAAGAAATAATTTGTGCTTTAAACATGTATGTTAATGTAAAATAAGTACAATCAAAATCATATTTATGTATCAGAGCAATATAATATCAATTTAGATATGATCCATACATATATAGAAAACATGAGTATACAAAAATGAATTTTCATTAAAATCATGTATAACTTATACCTACCACCCTATTCATGCACATGTTTGAAAGATATTAAATTAAGAGCATACGAGGCATGGTCGTCCATCCAACCGCCCTTTGAAGGTAGGGGTTAACAAAAATATAATTTGAAAATATTTTAATCTATTGAAAAACTCTACCAATTGAAGAATACGAAACTACTTTTATGATAATTTTAAAACTAGTATGAATTCTTTTAAGTAAGAAATAAAATATAAATGTATCAATGAAATATGAAAATGACACGAGAATCGACACTAAAAATCTATAAAGCTCATATAGGCTCATGAATCAAAACCGTGAGTAAACAAAATATGTCGAGTGTATAAGAGTCATGTAATCAACATATGCATGAGATAAGACAATGAAGCTCTATCAAAACAAGTAAATTCTTTTTTCATAAAATCATCAAAACTTCTAAAAAACTAAACAAGTTTCAAGATATATGTATGTTTTGTCGAAACTAAAAGTGCACATGCATATCCCAAACATAAATGAGTCCATACTAAACTTTTGCATGAAGGCAAATGACTCTAGGATATACATGTATATTTATTAGTTTTAGACAAAATTAATATATATGACTAAACACATTTTTATGAAAACGTGTACAAAAATAAGAAAAACAAGTAATGATGTAAAAATTATCAAAATAAAGTTATACAAGTACATCTAATGGGTACAAATAAGAAATAAAGTACAAACACATGATAATCAAATGTGGCTCACTAGTTGTACAAGTATAACATAAGTTTTAATAAAAGTTACATCTAAACATGTAATCAACACACGAAGTGCTAAAACATAAACAAATATGATCATTAGGTTAAATGTACGTGTTTTATTACTAGGATATACACAATAGCTAAACAATAGCGAGAACACAAAAATATAAGCCTATATGAACATTGGTGTATCTCAAAGACTATCTATGTATATCACATATCTAATAACATTGCATTTAATATAATGACAATGTAAAAACAAAATCATGCTAAAATCATCATTATAAAGCATGTAAACTAAAATAGGAGTTAGAGATAGTTACCAAAACCAATGACCTAAACTCTAGGTCTCCAAACCTTCGTGATCCTCTCACCAAACATCCTTGAAAGTGATGTATCCATAATTATGTTCTTTGAGTTCAAAACGCATCTATCGTCAAGGTACCGATACTCTCATATCGTGTGAAAGCTCATACCTACATCAAATACAATAGGGGTGAATTTTGGTACCCACACTTTTTTGGGTCCATGGGGGTTAGCACCTTTCCTAACCCAAACAAATTTATTTACAAAATTTGAATTATGTATTCTATCATAACAAAATTTTGTAAGGTGGTCCGTACGTCCACAATGTGTACAAGTGTACACATTAGCATAAATGGTGTCATGTGTGTGAACATTAGAAGCATGTGTATGCCGTGATGGGTGTGCATGCATGTGTGGAGTATGTTCCTTCTGAAATATAAATTCTAATTTTTTGTGATCCATAGCACATTGGCTCAAAGCAGAGCCCAAATAATCTACACTTTTTTCAACATGCAAATATCATTTTCAATTATTGAAGAATAAGTGGAGCATGCATTCTTATTAATAACAATAGAATCATGACAAGAATGGAAAGCCAAATTATTTTTCAAAGAAATATTTTCATTTAAAATAAAATCTAATTCTTTTAAAATTAAAGTAATTTTATTTTTTAAAGAATTATTTTCTTAAAACAAAATCAAGTTTTGAAGATAAAACCTCATTTTTCTTCAAAACATCATCAAAATCATTTTTATTTTTTAATATTTTGTTTTCATTTAAAGCAAGATCAAGTTGAACTTTTAATGAGTCCCTCTCATTTGAAATCTCTACTATTTCTTGCAAAATCATATCTAGTTTTGAAAATAAATTTTTATCTTTACTTTTAATTCAAAACTTTTCTTTCAAAGTTTATTTTTATTTAACAAGTTTTCACAAAATAGGAAAAGTTCTTCATTCAAAGCATGGGCATCCATATTATCATCACATGAAGAATTAAAACTATCATCAAGACAGGTATCTGAATTTACCTCAAGGGAGTCATTCCCTTGGACCATAGCACGTTTGCTCAGATTCACCCCTTCTTGGTTCTCTCTCCAAAATATATTGAGCTTGTTCCTTGAGAGAGATAAATGTGTTCCACACTGCAAAAGTAGAATCACAATGAGAAATTAAAGAAAGATGTTCTTTACTTAGTGTATGCTTTAGTGCATATAAGGCTTGTGTGTTAGCCTCTATATACTTGTCATTGCCAAGATAGGATTTCTTGGTAGTGGTAAGCTAAAAATGCAATCATAAGGCTTTAAGAAATGCACTCATCTTAAACTTTCACATATCGATGTTAGAAATATCATACATGGGTGGAGCAAGAAAATCCATAAGTGAATAAACTAAATGTGTGCAAAGCTAATCTAGATTAGCAATCTAAAATCACACTCCTAGGTGGTTAAACCGAATATTAGGAGCGTAGGCTCTGATACCAATTGTAGGTACACCTAAAGAGGGTGAATAGGTGTACTAGCTAATCTAGAACAAAAGATGTGAAATTAAAAACTTAATTGCTAACACACTATTGTTTTCCATTGATTTTTCCAAAGGGGAAAACTTGTTGGTCCGGAGGCCTTCCACTCTAGTTTTGATGATGATTAACTCATGTAGTTATGTTTACTAATAATCTTGTGATATTTAGTTTCAGATATTTAATCAAGATATTAGTAGGTGATTAGTTTCAACAAAGGTGTTTTGAAGCTTTCACATGGTGATTCAAGAGCTCGAGCATCAAGTTCATATCTAGCACTCGTTTGGAGTCAAGCTCGGTGGATCACGTTTGGATCGAGTCGACTTGGAGACGGCGCTCTACAAGAAGACTTCGGTACATTGTTTTAGAATAGTTAGTTTATATCCATTGTTAAAGATTAGATAGTGTGATATTCTCAAGTTCACAAACACACACGTTTCATGTCTTGGTTTTCGGTTTTTGGTTTAACCGATCTTGGTTTTCATGAATAGATAGAATCAACAAGTTATATGGTTTAATGTATATTAGATTTGTTCTATATATACTTCAACTATTTAAACAAACTTAGTTTGATAGTCTATTTCATGAGTTTGGAGTTTTTGTATTTTAACAAAACTTATTTTGGTAACCTATTCATGTATTTGAGTTTTGTATTTAAACAAAACTTATTTTCAGATTTAAGTCAAAAACATTGATATATATCTTTATATGTATATTAGATTCTATCCATATACAACATGCTTCAAAGTTATTTAAATATCATGTTTTTGTTGTTGGATAAGTTTTGGACAAAACGATTTTTCATTTCAAAAATCCAAGTTTTGGAAAATACGGATTTTAGTTTTCGGCAAAATTTCTAAGTTACAAAAATAGTTCAAAATGTTTGTAACATGGTTTGATTTTACTCAAACATGTTTGTATATCAAAGTATTATAATGAAACTATTTTTGTGAATTTTTAGAAATTTTATGGGATTTATTTAATAATTAAAAACTCAAGTTTTAAATCCTATAAACAGATCTGCCAGGCCCTGGCGGTCGACCGGGACGGTCGACCGGACCAGTGGTCGGTCAACTGGACCG
This sequence comes from Agave tequilana, assembly GCA_038442645.1. Taxonomy (NCBI): domain Eukaryota; kingdom Viridiplantae; phylum Streptophyta; class Magnoliopsida; order Asparagales; family Asparagaceae; genus Agave; species Agave tequilana. Next base: position 27,853 of record JAVJIF010023739.1, read on the forward strand.
GTCGACCGACGTGCACAAGGACGTGCACGCAGGCCAGCTTGCTTGGCCGGTCGACCGAGCGGTCGACCGACTGAAATCAACCCACTCTTGGGTTGGCCCGGACGACCGGCCAGAAAGCCGTTGCTCTTTGGTTCTGGGCGCGGTCGACCGGCAGGCTCAACGGTCGATTTTTTGACCGTTGGTCGGTCGACCGGCCAGTCGATCGGAAGGTCATTTTTGACCTTTCTGCCTGCCAACGGGCAGAATTTTTATGGGGGTTATAATACCCCATTTGAAGTTGGTTTTCTTCAAAGATTTCTAAGAGCAAAATTTCTCCCATTTATAAGTGTTTTAACACTAGTTTTCAAAAGAGTTTTTAAGCCAAAAGGATTCATCTTTATTTGTTTTTCAAGGGTTGGAAAAATCAAAGAAAAATAGAGATTTGGGATATTTGTGTTGTTCTTCATTTCTATCAAATTCAAAGTATTTTTCCAAGTATTTTTCTTTGTTATTTGATTTCCAAACACCTTGATTTCTCACACTTGAGCTTATCTTCTATCCTATCTATTAGGATCTTTGTTTTGTGGGAAAAGAATTGGTTTGTGGTCTTTGTGATCACCAAGTTATAAACCCTCCTTGATTTGTGATATCCCTCTAGTGAGAGGTTAATAGTGGATGTTGTGTTGGTATCCCTCTTTGTGAAGAGGTGGATTGTGTTTGTTTGGCTTTGTGCCTATCCCTTATTTGTGAGGTTGATATTGTGGTGGCTTTGTGCCTAGCCTCTAAGTGTAGAGGTTGTGTTGTATTTGAGAGAGGAGTTGTGTACTCCCGGTTATTGTATTGCCCAAAATCCTCAGTGGAGGTTCCCTGTGTGGGAAGTCCTGTGTGGACGAGTTAGTGAAAATCCTTCTGTGTGAAGGCGGGGACGTAGAGCTGTGTGCTCGAACCTCGAAACATATCTCGGTGTTTGTGTTTGATCCACTTTCTCTAACTCTCTTTTATATATTGTGCCTTGCATTAATTCATATTGCTCATTCATACTTATACGCTTGGTTGTGTTTGTTTGTGTGCCTCACTTGTGTTTAACCACGAGAGCTTCATATAGCACCTCAACTCTTTTTCAGAGGAATCAAGAGGAGTTAGTCCAGAGCCCTTCACTGGGAATTCGGCTACACTCGTTGGTTACACTAAGTGTGTTGCATTAAGTTTTAATTTTCGCATTATTGTTCATAGATTAGCCGTACACCTATTCACCCCCTCTAGGTGTACTTTCAATTGGCATCAGAGCCTATGCTCCTGATATTAGGTTTAACCATCTTGGAGTGTGATCTTAGTTTACTAATCTAGTATTTGTTTTTGCACACTTATATTGTTTGCACACACTCATGGATTGCTTGACCCCTCCCATGTTTGATGTCTCCAACATTGACATGTGGAAATTTAGGATGTCCATGTACCTAAAAATCCTAGGCTTGCATGTTTTCCTTGCCTCTACTAAGAAATCCTATCTTGATAATAGCAAGCATATAGAGGCCAATGCACAAGCCCTTGAGGCACTTAGAAGCACGCTTAACAAAGAATATCTTATGATGGTTTCTAACTGTGATTCTGCCTTTGCAGTGTGGAACACGTTGACCTCCTCCGAGCTTCAAACGCCCAACATTATGGAGGATGAATCTAGTGGAGAGTCCGAGCAACATTGCTACATGGTCCAAGGGAATGACTCCCTTGAGGTAACTCGGAAACTCAATTAGATGATGATGTTGCTAGTTCTTCTTGTCATGATTATGTTGATCCCAATGCTTTGAATGAAGAACTTTCAATTGTTTGTGAAAAATTGTTAGAAAAATATAATCTTTTGAAAAAGAAGAGTTTTGGACTTAATAAAGAAAATAAGAATTTGTGTTCAAGACTTGATTTGGTTTTGCAAGAGAAGGAAGAGATTTCAAGTGAACGTGACTCACTTAAATCTCAACTAGACCTTTCCCTAAAGGAAAATGAGATTTTGAAAAATAGAAATGATTGTAATGAAGTTTTGAAGAAAAATAAAGTTATATCTTCAAAACTTGATTTTGTTGTAAAAGAAAATGATTTTTTGAAAAACAAAATTGATTTGATTTCAAAATATTTAGATGTTTGCCTAAATGAAAATAAAAAGTTGAAAATTAACATTGATACACATGTTTGCCATGCTAGTGTAGCTTCACATTCTATCTCACCTATTGCATGCTCTACTTTATCTTCTAGTATTAAAAATGATATAAATGTTTTGAAGAAGAGTGTTGATTGTTTGGGCTCCACTTTGAGCCATTGTGTCTTGAACCATACACGCTTGGAATCTATGTTTCGAAAGAAACAAGTTCCATCTTTGCATGCACACCATCCACGGCATACACATGTTTCGCACGTTCATGTACACAACACTATGTATGCTCATGTGTACACTTGTACACATTGTGGACGTAAGGGCCACCTTGCTAAATTTTGCTATGATAAGATACATAATGAAAATTTAGCAACTAAAATTGTTTGGGTTAGGAAAGGAGCTAACCCCTATGGACCCAAAAGAGTGTGGGTACCAAAGACCACCCCTATGCTATTTGATGTAGGTGTGGGCTCTCGCATGACGTGAGAGCGATAGTGCTTTGAGGTGGATGCGTTCCGAGCTTAAAGATGACTTTTTGGATGCATCACTTTCAAGGGGAGTTTGGTGGGAGGACCACCTTGATTTGGAGATATGAAGATGTGCCCTATCGGTTTTGGTAACGATCTCTTACTCCTCATTATGTTTACATGCCTTTCATATTGTTGATTTTTAGCATGTCATGTTTTAATGTTCATTATGCCATATGTCATGTTTATTAGTCCTATGACGTACATGATTAGTATTTGAGACACCCATGTTTATATGGACCCATATTTTGTGTTCTCACTTCAGTTTTGACTAATGTGTATATCATAGATCTATGCATGTTCATATACATAATGATCTTATAAGTTGTGTTTTGATTTCTATGCTTCATGTTTTGATTACTTGTTTGGATGTTAGTTTTCATTAAAACTCGGATATATACTTGTACAACTAGTGAGCCACAAATAGATTATTACATGTTTGTACTTGAATGCTCATTTGTACCCATTAGATGTACTAGTATAGTCTAATTTTGATGATCCATACATTTTGACTTGTATTCTCATTTTGACATGTTTTTCATGTTTATGTTTAACTTCATGTATATGTCTATCTTGTCTAAACTATTAGTTATACATATACATCCTTGACCACTTGCCTTCATGCATATACTTTTGTGGACTCTTTCATATTTGGATATGTATGTATACTTTAGTTTGTACAAGACATACATATACCTTGAAGAATTCTAGTTTTGATGATTTTCATGTTTTTTTAAGGAATTTCACATTGAGCTTGATTGTCTATTTTCATGATGATGTATTTCACATAACTCTTATACACTCACTTTACTTATTGTTTTTTTCATGATTTTGTTTTCATGAGTATGATATATGCCTATATAGATTTTGAGTGTTTGGTGATCATGTGATCTGCATGCTTTTCATGAAATATATTTGTGTTTTATTCCTTACTTGAAGGATTTCGTACTAGTTTTCAAATTTTTCATAAAACTAGTTCGTATTCTTCATATGGTAGAGTTTTTCAAACATACTATATTTTCAAACTTATTTTTGAAAACCCCTACCCATTAAAGGGCGGTTGGTTGGGCGACCATACCTTGTATGCTCATTATTGAAAATCTATTTAAACATGTGCATGAAATGGGTGGTAGGAAGTATGAGTTATACACTTGATTCTTATTATAGTTTCAATTGGTATCATTGTATCTTTTCAATTGGTATCACTATTGACATTCTCTTTGTATACTCATATATGTATTTGTGTTTTGATTGTGCTTACTATATCTCTATATCTTTAAGCACAAATTTTATCATGCTAAGCTTGATTTAGTCCTTAATGACAATTATTTAAGTTGGTATCTTATACAAGCTTAAGCATCATTTTGTTTGGTATTTCATAAAGGGGAGAAAATTCATATTTAACCTTTCAATTGGTTTTGTTTACTTTTGGTATCTTACTCCCACACTTTATGTTGAAAAATGTTTGAAAAATAATATTGATTTTTTTTGGTATCATACGCTCTTAATGAAAAATACTTTCAATTGGTATTTTCAATTGGTATTTGTTTCATTTTCATTATTGGTATCAAAAATATTAAATTGATATTATTCTTTATTTGGTATCAAGATTACCTATATGTTTTGTTAATTTTCTATTGGTATCTTAAATTGATATCATGATGTTTCTTTATATACCTTCATGCTAAATTGATATATCTTTCAATTGGTATCTTTTACTTGTACCCCTTTGTTGATTTTTTTTGTTTCTGACAAAAAGGGGAGAATATGTTTTTCTTTTACCCTTTGTTGATGATTGATAAAAAGGGGGAGAAGTACTTTAGTAATATATGCATGTTTAAAGTTTTTATTAAAAACATTTGTTTTATGTTTTGTTGATATTGGTTTGTTATTGGTATCAAAAGATATTGGTATCAAGAACATATATATTACTGATAAATATTATTGATATCAAAAACATATTTTGTTGTTTTGTTTTGTTGGTATCAAGAGCTTTTGCTTTGTTGGTATCAAGAGTTTATCTCCCTTAATCTCTCTTAAGGGATTGATTTTCCTTGTTCTTCATTCTGTATCTGACTGACTTGCAGAGAAGGATTTCAGCCCTATTTTCTAGCTTCTCGGCGAAGCTATCATTCTCGCTTGATCAGGAAAAGACTTTTTCATGCAGAGTTTCTGCCTTGATCTATGGAATCTGCCTGTGAAATCCGCCACATAGGCATGAATTGGGACTTAGTCTCTTCAAGGTTGAGCCAGTCTAGACCAGTCTGGCTTAGCCATATAGGCGAGGCTAGGACTTGGTCCTTTTTGAGGCTTCTTCTGCCTAACTGCCTTAGGCGGAGCTAAGACTTGGCTTATGCTGAGCTAGTCCATCATCACTGTGCAAGCGAGGCTATCCTCTGCTTAACTGAAGCACCACTGGATCGGATATGAATTGCTTCGCCAAAGAATTTGATTTAGCATTTCATCTTTGCAGTTTTCTTTTGATTTAATGCTAACCTATTTCCAGTTTGCATTGCAGTGAACTGTGCCCGCCATTCTTTCGTCTTGATGAAATAGATTAGAAACCTGCTTCTTGATTTTTAAGTTGAAGCTTTGACCCTAAGCAGGAGGAACATACTGGAGCAGCTGATGCGTGTTTTAAGAAGAGGTTGGTAGTTGCTTATTCGAGATGATCCACTTCGAGAAGGGGATGATAGTCGCTTATCCGAGATGATCCACTTCGGGAAGGCGGACATCACCTATAAGGTCTCGGATCCTTCCTTTGCCAATTTTAATCAAAGAAGATCCGGCTTTCTATTGGCAACTAGTCCTTTACCAATTTTCATCAAAGAAGATCCAGCTTCTTGATGGCAAAATCTGCCATTAAGCGAAGGATTACGACCTTGTGCAGGAGGAAGGCCTTCCGTGTCCAGTTGGTTTGGCTTATCACCTTGGAAGTAGATAGGACAACCTGTATGCCTTTGGAGCAATGATTCGGTTGTACGAAAGACCACCTTGACGTAGCGTAAATGTATCTTCCCTTTTTAATCAATAAAAAAATGTTTATTCTCTATTTATCTACTTTGTTTCCCTCCTTTTTGATTCGAGAACACCTGGAGTGGACTAGCTTTAGGTAAGTCTTTTCCTTAGGAGGAAATAGAAGCTCTCGACGGAACTAAACTTCCAGTGAAGTTGGAGACAGACTCCAAATTAAGTTAAGAACAAGCCTCTGGCGAAGTTAACACGGAACTTTCGCGAAGCTAGAGATGTGCTTTTAGCGGAGCTAAGGCACGTTTCTCAGCGAAGTTACTTAAGCGTCGCGCGAAGTCAACGCTAAACTCACGGAGGAGTTAGCCCTAGCGGGGCTGAAGCAACGCTTCTCGGGAAGGCGCTTAGGCGCCGTTTCAAATTAATTTGAAACGACCTCCTGCGCTTCTTTCGAGGAGACAAAGTTTAGGCAATCTTAAGCCTATAAAAGCCTGATTGGGCTGAAAGAGAAAGAATTACTTCTCTTTGAATTTCAGAGAAACAAATCTCCTTTTCCTCCACCTTTTTCGTTTGATATTTTAAGAACTTTCTAGTTCTTCCATGGCCCCCAAAAGACGAGCAGGTAAAGAGGCAGCAACCTCTGCGATGGAGGGGCCTCCTCCTCCTCCGGTCATTGAGTGCCCCATTGCGGGTAGGGATCTTTCCCTTTTAGTCAGAGATTTTCATCTCTTTTCGAAGCCATTTTCTGACTATCTCATGATGAATCTAGAATGATTCATTGTGATCCAGTGATCTCAGGGAGTTTAACTCCCTAAACTTTCTTTGTTGACTTCTTAGGGGATTTAATTCCCCTTAATTTCTCAACTGAAAATTTAGGAACCGAATGGTTTCTTCTCCAAGCTTCTGTGCGAAGCTAACCCTTAGGCAGTTCACATCCTATTAAATAGCAGGATGCGAAGCTAGCCTTAGAAGCGTAGCTGGAAAAGGACTTTAAAGCCCTTAAAATAATTTTAGGCAACAGTACCCTTCTGGCGAAGTTAGCTCTTGAGGGCTTCTTCGTATTCTGTTCGGCGAGGCCAAGCTTCCAGAGCGAAGCAACACTTAGATGATTTCTGCATTCTGCCTTCATGCGGAGTGCGGAGCTAAGCGACGGCTGTGAAGCTGAGCTTCAGGGCGAAGCTTATGCTAGGCTAGCTTCGCTCGGAGAGCGGAGCAATGCCTCAGCAAAAATTATATTCTTGCTTTAGCTTTCTTTAGCAAATGAACTAATATGATTTCTTCTTACTTTTGTAGTGCACTATACTCCAGTTCCTCTGAACAGTCTCTTTGGAACGGCTAGGGGGCTGGACGGCAATGTTAGCCTGCAGTTCTAAGGGCAGGCTTCATTATTCAGTGAGCGAAATGCTCCCGGTCGGGATGCCCTCATTTACGCCGGAGATCAGCGTACCATGAGGAGTATCTTAACTACCGCTCCCCTCGAGGATTGTGACATGAGAGTTTACCGGAAGCCCAGCTTTATGTTCGGGGACGCAACGCCAAATACCGATCATCAGCTGCTAGCCAGAGAAGGACAGTGAATTTTCAATCTAGATGGCGAGAAGTATTATCTCCCGTCTAGCAAGCGTCACTTTCCACTGTCTTTCTTCCAATGCGTGACGAAGGCTCGGAAGATGCAGTGGCAAGTGACTCGGACTACTGACTCCGTTTACGTGGGAAAGTTGATAGCTATGCCTCCTAGTTATACAAGGGCGGGTCCTCCTCGTTGTATATTGGGTGTCCACCCTAGGAACGTTCTCCCGGACATTCCAGTGGGGGAAAATCCTGCGGTGGCTCAGACTTTTGAAAATCAGTTCTTCAAAGCTCGTGGTAATTATGCAGCCACTAATTACAGGACCCCTAGGTGGATTCACCCTTCCAAGGCATGGTGGAGGGACTTGACCTTATATGTCTTGGCCCATTTTGAAGAGGACCTGGAGAGAGTGGGACTCTACGAGGCTGTCAGGGCAACCTGTTACGGCATCCAGATGAGCGTAGCGAACTTCTACGCTATCTTTGAGTTATATTGCCCAGCTACAGGGACTTTCTTCACCCCGGTAGGCGAATTGGGCATGGCTTTGCACGAGATGTGGGAAGTCTCTTCTCTGCCCTTGGGTGCTCTCCCATATGAAGAATATTTCCCATGCGAGGCGGAATTGGCACTTCTAGAGAAGCAGGAGCCCGCCTTGTTTGAGACTTACCGGGAGTTGATGTGTCATCTCTTCATTTGCTCGAGTATGCATGGGAGCCATTAGAGAGCTTCATGCAGTTCGAAGAGTTGGGGGAATTATTTGTTCCCCAACCTGGAAGATGCTCCTGAGGCAGCTCATTGCAGGGTTGCAGATGAGGACATTTTCCGAAGAATGCAAGAACACTCCCAAGGGGACATGATATTGGAAGAGGATGATGGACCGTACAAGAAAGGTGACATTCTCCGGAGTTTCCATCATCAGGCCCGTCAACTGCTATCTCGGAAGGCACTTTTGGCTGATTTTTTATCGTTTTGGCTGAAGAGATGTGTGGTGCCCTCTCCCTCCAGCGACGTCATCCTTCCGACTGTCTAATTGTCGGCCGTTCGTTTAGTTCACGGTCATTCTCTTGGACTTCTCCCGCAATTGTGTGTTGTATTCAGCGGGGCCTTCGTGCATTGACGGAGGCTTTCTGTAGGCCACCAGTAATGAAGAGGGGCAAAGGCATTATCCTGCCTTGCGACGGACCAAACCCCAGGATCGGTTTGTCATACACTTATTTGATGGCATGGTTCGTCCTTCACTGCCCTTCCATTATCCAAGCTGGTGAGGAGCCTTCAGAAGGCGTCCGGATGGCGCTTCTCTGTCGATTTGGGGGGCGTTCATGGTTAATGACTTATGTGGCCGCGGTTCGCAAGCTGCTGAACCGGTATGACGTTTACAGTCTTTTCCGCTGCTTTCCTTACATCCGCGGTGCAGGCTATGGCGAAGAATTTAAGGATGTAGGAGATGGACAGACGTCACTGAGCCGGGGAGTTTTTGAGTGGCCGGATGCTGATGTCACTGAGTCGGGGAGTTTTTGAGTGGCCGGTTAGCATCCGGCCATCCCATCTGGTGTACAGGAGTGGGGATACCTGCTACTTGGAACCCTGTGTCCCGAGTCGGTTTGCTCGTCAGTTCGGGTATGACCAACTGTACGTAGGTAACCCGAACACCAATCTAGCCTTTATGGGGAGCCTTATTGATGGTGCTCGTGCCTGGCGGTTCTACATCGCTGGCTGTACTGAGGCACGGCTGTGCATGCCGCTGAGGACTCTGAATTTTAAGACAACTTTGGGGTTCTGTCAGTGGTATAGAACTTCGAACTCCACACCAACCAGGTTTTCTATTAACTCTTTTTACGTAAAGTTAATCTCTCGGCGGCTGAAGCGGAAAGTTACTGAGAGAGGTGAGGGCAGGAGGGTTCGCGTGCCAGGCCTTGGGGAATTCGTCGCCACTGCTGATAGTGAGGCTTCGGATGCAGAGAGTCCCCATTTTGAAGGAAACGCAGGTGTTGAGGTTCCACCTGATGCTCCTGGTGGGGTAGGCACGGCCCCCATAGAACATGTTGATGTAGAAGAAGTGGAAGAAGAAGATCCCGACGTCCACTTCAAGCGAAAGCGAGGAGGTGGATCTAGTAGGAAGAGGGTAGTGAAGAGGCCTCATCGCTACACTCCCACCATTATTGCAGAGGGTGAGTCAACTGCGGTGCCTCCTCCTCCTGCTTCCATTAGTCATTAAGCTATCGACTCTGAGGCAGACCGTGGATAAAGCTGTTCCTGACTTGAGTAAGACCAGCCCTGTTCTTGCAGCATATACTTATATATTTCATACAGCTAATTGTTTATTCTATGATTCAGGAACTGAGACGGCACGAGACCCAAGAGCCGAGGCTGCAGGAGAACAGGGAGATTACTATGATCCCCTGTTCACTTATAAAGAAGGTGACGAGGCTAGCTACTTCGTCGCCTCAAAAGACTCTGGAGGTGATGCGGCCGACGTCGGTCCTTCAGATGTTGGGACCTCAAAAGGAAGTCCCGTGGCCTCTAGCTCTTTAGGATGGACTACAGAGGGTTCGGCGAGTGAAGGTGGACCGGTCGTCCATGTTGACTCTGCTAAAGATTTTCCTATGGAGCCTAAGGGGACTGATGCCGCCGTCGAGGAAATTCGGAGAGAAACTGCGGCCCAGGCGATTGAGGCGATATCATCTTTTGGTAATGCTTTGACCTTTTGTGAGTAATTCTCTCCTGATATCCATTATACCTTGCTTAAACAGAATCTTGCCACAGGTGTTTTACCTTTGGGTGCATCTACTTCAAGGGAGCCAGCCAATCTTCCTGAGGAAATCAGGGGTGAAGCAAGTACTTTGACCGCGGCGGATGCTGCTGAGTTGGATGCCTTGTATCACGGCCTGCCCTCCTATCAACCTGAACCAGCAAGTAGCCTTAAAGAGACCGAGGGGACAGTGGTTACGGAACCAATCTCACTTCCAACCACATCGGTAGGTGAAATGCCAGCGGTTTCGCTAACGCTGCCTATACTGGGAACCACAGAGCTGAAGGTAATTACCAGTCCCTCATCTCCGACAATGATCATTGAGCCAGCTCTCCCGGAAGTAGTTACCAGTCCTACGTCGATTGTGGCTGGTGTACTGGTCTCAATGAGGACTCCTCCGAGATCACCGACGATCCCACATATTTCTCCGGCCAGTGCTCCTGCCATTCCCTCTACGGTTTTGTCAGTGAAACCGGTAGAAGGTTTGCCTTCAGGGGCCACTCGTTCCTCGGGAGTAGTTGAAGCCGAGAATGAATTTGTGGCTGAGCTAGTCGACAGCTTTTATAAGGGCTTGAAGCGATCCATTGCTTTGGTCTTGAAGGGCTCGACTACCTCATTTTTCGCTTTGAAGGTGGTCCTCTCTCGAAGTATTGACAGCATTCGAGACTTTGGAGGGGATGACCAGGCTGCCACATTGGAGCTTCTGGTGGACAGGCTTGAGAGGGATGTGGACGAATTGCGCCGTCTCAACCATTCAAATCTGGAGTCTTCAGTTAATGACCAGCTTGTACACCTCGCTGCTGAAATGCATGAAGCACATCTTGCCGCTCAGGAAGCAGTTAAGGCAATTTTTTCTGACTTGAAATCCTTGAAAACAAGGAAAGTAGAGCTCGGGGATGCCATAGATGCTTCTTACAGTGCTCTTCTCGACGCTGAGGATAAGATTGAAAAGGCTAAGGAAATGATCAAGAAAGCCAATCTTCTTTTATCCAAGGCCGAACCGGTACATCTTGAGGAGATTGCTCGGCTAGAGCAGCTTAGGGCTCAGAATGACGAAGTCCTGCAACATGAGCTAGCGCAGAGAGCAACTTTGGCTGAAATTGAGGCTCGCCTGGCCCAGACAGCAAGCCTTAATGAGGCCGAGTTGAGGTCGCAGGCACTTATCAGGGCTGCTGAGGAGAGGAAGATTAGGCTGGCGACTCTTGAAGAACAGATCAAGTCCTATGAAGCACCCTCGTAGCCTGCAATCTGTGTATCCATGTATCCCTCTTTTGGAATCAAATAAAAAGTAATTTTATTTGGCTCCCCTGCTGCGTTTCCAACTTATTTTATCTTCTGAATTTTCAATTCTTACTTTCAAGTTGTATTACAATCCTCAAAAGGAACGGAATAACGGTATAACTAAACTAATCAGCGGTGATAAACTGATAGGGTTAGTTACACATTTGAGAAATGATTTGACAAAGAAATAGTCCCTATTGGACTGAAAAATGAGATTGGATATCCATCGATTCAGAGGTGACAAACTGGACATAACCGATTAGGGCTTACCAAACTCGGGTTGTTTACTGTTTAGAGGTGACGAACTGGACATAACAGTAAGCAAAAAGGGAGACTTTGCTATCTATCGGTTCAGAGGTGATGAACTGGACATGACCGATTGAGAAGCCACCAAGCTCGAAATTTTGTCATTCAGAGGTGACGAACTGGACATGATGACAAAGAAATAGTCCCTACTGGACTGAAAGATGAGACTTGGCTATCTGTCGGTTCAGAGGTAATAAGGACATAACCGATTGAGAAGCCACCAAGCTCAAAGTTTTGTCATTCAGAGGTGATGAACTGGACATGATGACAAAGAAATAGTCCCTACTGGACTGAAAGATGAGACTTGGCTATCTGTTGGTTCAAAGGTAACAAGGATATAACCGATTGAGAAGCCACCAAGCTCGATATTTTATAATTTAGAGGTGACGAACTGGACATGATGACAAAGAAATAGTCCCTACCGGACTGAAAGATGAGACTTGGCTATCTGTCGGTTCAGAGGTAACAAAGACATAACCGATTGATAAGCCACCAAGCTTGAAGTTTTGTCATTCAGAGGTGACGAACTGGACATGATGACAAAGAAATAGTCCCTACCGGACTGAAAGATGAGACTTGGCTATCGTCGGTTCAGAGGTAACAAGGACATAACTGATTGAGAAGTCACCAAGCTCAAAATTTTATTATTCAGAGGTGACGAACTGGACATGATGACAAAAAAATAGTCCCTACTGGACTGAAAGATGAGACTTGGCTATCTGACGGTTCAGAGGTAATAAGGACATAACCGATTGAGAAGCCACCAAGCTCGAAATTTTGTCATTCAGAGGTGACGAACTGGACATGATGACAAAGAAATAGTCCCTACCGGACTGAAAGATGAGACTTGGCTATTAACTCCATGGGGATTTTGATATCTCCTTCGGATGTTATTTGGAGAAATTGTCAGAGGTATATTGTTAACATGACAACCAGAAACGTCTACTGAGGACTGGTAGACTTTGAGGGGAGTTTATCAGAAACTCGCTGGGGAGTTAGGAAATAAGTCCCATAGATGATCATACGTCAGAGAATTTCGTGGGAATTTGTAAAGCAACTTGCCAGAGGTGTGATGTTAACTTGACAAGGATTCATTTACTGTTAAAGGTGTTTGAACATAACAGTAATTTGAGTGGACCTGTCGTTCTGCTGAAGAGAATGACAAGCGGGGTTTATTCACTAAGAATGTTAGTTTTATCTGTTAGGGAGTAGATTAGAGTTTTGCTATCTGAGGTTTAATGTTAACATGTTAGGTTAGACTCGTCATTTCGCAAGGAATATGAATACCTTGATATGTGGCCTTACCATTCCATGGATGGGAACTGGTGAGTGATTTTGGAGAGGGAATCAAATGGGAACAGGTCCCTTAGGATTTTTAGCAAATCCTCAGCTGTCAACGGATTTGGTATGCCTTTACCAACTACCGTTTGAGTCGGACTAGCCATGCTATTCCCCTCAGCATGATGAGTCGTCGAGGACTTATGTTGGGCTTAAAGGCCAATACTTTCCTCTATCCTTAACTACGGAATCAAATCGGAACAGGTCCCTTAGGATTTTTAGCAAATCCTCAACTGTCAACGGATTTGGTATGCCTTTATCAACTACCGTTTGAGTCGGACTAGCCATGCTATTCCCCTCAGCATGATGAGTTGTCGGGGACTTATGTTGGGCTTAAAGGCCAACATTTTCCTCTATCTTTAACCACTAGGGGCGTTGAATTATTTTGTTACTGTATTCATAACCTTGGCTCTTCTTTGAGGCCACCAGTGTACGATCAGCTCAATACTAGTTTATGGTTGTATGATCTCGTTTAGAGAAAGAGAGGAGCGCTCCTTCTGCCTATTTTGAATCTGATGGTCTTGATCAGAGGTGTGATGTTAACTTGATCATAAGAAGGATCCTATCAGGGATAATACTTCTTTAAGAATTTGTCGTTGATCGACATCATGAGTAAATCACCATCTGACGTTATAAGGCGATATGCTCCGTTTGAATAGACTATTTCTATTACAAACGGTCCTTCCCATTTGGGTTGAAATTTGCCTTTGATTTTATGCGTCATGATTATCGATCGTCTGACGGCTAAAACTAAATCTCCTTTTGGAAGACTCTTTACTTAACCTTCTTATTGAAGGCCTTTGAGATCTGGGCTTGATACAACTAAATGTGTTGCTGAGCTTCTAACCGCTTCTCATCTAGGGCTTCGAGCTCCTAGAGTCGCAATAGATCATTATTCTCCGTTGTCATCTTAGTCATCAAAGCGACTCATAATGACGGCATCTGGATTTCTAACGGTATGACTGCTTCGCACCTGTATACCAGGAAAAATGATGTATTACCTGTCGGGGTCCGAATTGTGGTTCGGTAGGCCCAAAGACATTCACTAAGCTTCTCATTCCAGTCTCGCTTATTTGAGGAAATGAACTTTTGAGTAGCTTAATGATTATCTTGTTGAATGCTTCCGTCAAGCCGTTAGCGGCGGGATTATAAGCAGTTGAAACCACATTCTGAATTTGGTATTTATCATAGAACCGATAGAATACCTGGCTTGCAAATTGGGGACCGTTATCATGGATGATCCGCCTAGGGACACCAAATCGATGGACGACATAGTGTTTGATGAAATTAACCACGTTAGAAGCTTTAACTTTCGCCAGTGGTATAGCCTCTGCCCACTTTGAAAAGTAATCGGTTATTGCTAAGATAAATCAGTGACCTTTCGTTGAGGAGGGGCTGATCGGTCCTACGACATCGATTCCCCATACTTCAAATGCCCATGAAGGAACGGTTGGATGAAGCAACTCTGGAGGCTGATGTATGAAGTCCGCATGGATTTGGCAGGCCTTACACCTTCGCGCATACTGGATAGCATCGGCTATCATAGTTGGCCAATAATATCTGAGCCTGTGTAATCGGTCCTTGAGTTTCGGACCTGGTTGATGAGCTCCGCATATACCGTCGTGCGCTTCATGAAGTACTTCTTGTGCCTCTAAATTAGAAAGGTAATGGAGGAGGATACCATCGTATGAATGGTGGTAAAGTGTCCTCAGAGTTGGATCATAGTAAAAGCGGAGAGACCTTCGCCTGATAGATGTCGCTTCTTTAAGGTTATCCGACAGCAAACCATACAAAGTATAGTCGGTGAAGGGAAATCGCCAATCTCTCGGTTCAAGATCTGTCGAGATATTATAGACCTCTTTGGTTCTCAACATATGCTTGGAGCAGACAAGGTGTCAAGTCGCCACTGTAAGGTGATACTTGGTGTCGACTGACAAGACTAGCGTTGTTGCTAACGCAGCCAGAGCATCGTCCCTAGTATTCTGGGATCGAGACACGTGAACGATGTAAAAGCTATCAAATAAATCGGCCACTTTGATGATTGCGTGATAATAAGGTACCAAATCTTCATGACGGACCTCATATTCGCCTTTAACCTGATTGAGAATCAGTTTTGAATCGCCATAAGCTTCAAGGTAGCGTACCCCCATTTCGTGAGCGAACTGAAGACCAATGAGTAGAGCATTGTATTCTGCCACATTGTTGGAGCATGATTCCGTCAGAGAAAGGCCCTAGGAAGGACATGATTTCGTGGTGAGATAAACACAACCCCCACACCGGCAATGATCTTGCTTTTAGGGCCTATTCGTGATACTCTATCGAAGAACATCTGCCAAACTTCATCCTCTGAAGTTATATTAGATTCGAAGACTTCATCCGGAATGTCTTCATAAAGTTTTGAGCTTTCTGGAACCGGATGAGCAACCAAGAACTCTGCAAGTATCTGGCCTTTAACCACCTTCTGAGGGAAAAGAGCATGTCATACTGAGACAAAAGGAGGGCCCATTTAGCTAATCTAGAATTCAGTGATCCTGGTTTCGTCATGAGGAGACACAAAGAATTTACTCTGAAAATGAGATGTATGGTTTGGCCGACCAAATAATGTCGTGTCTTCTGAATAGCAAAGACAAGAGCTAAGCATTCTTTCTCAATAGGATTATAGCGAGATTTCGCCCCTATCAGAGTCCTGCTCAGATAATAAATAACTTGTTCGTAACCATTATCGTCTTTTTGAGCAAGCAGAGCACCAAGAGAATAGTCCATAGCTTTCACATAAAGAAGGAACGGTTTCCCTGATGTGGGAGCTACTAAGACCGGAAGTTTTGTGAGATATCTTTTGATATCTTCGCAAGCTTCTTGACAGGCTTGATCCCATACAAAAGACACACCCTTTTTCATGAGTCGGGTGAATGGTTGACAGAGGCCTACGAGATTTACGATGAATCTTCTGATATAAGCCAGTCTACCTTGCAGGCCTCTAAGTTCATTGAGATTCTTAGGTGGATGTATGCTCTGAATGGTTTTGACTTTGTCCGGGTCAAGATGAATTCCTTTTGATGTAACAATAAATCCAAGGAACTTGCCACTTGAAACCCCCAAGAATGATTTTGCCGGATTCATCTTCAGTTGATGAGCCCGCATTATGTCGAACATCGTTCTCAAGTCACGAAGATGGTCATTCTTATCGCGGTTTTTGACAGCAATATCGTCGACATAACATTCTACCGTTTTTCGAAAATGATTTCGGAAAATCATACTCATTGCCTGCTGATAAGTTGCTCCTGCATTCTTTAACCCGAAGGGCATCACGGTATAGCAGTATATCCCCAACGGTGTTTGGAATGAAGTATGCTTTTCATCCTCTGGATACATCTTAATTTGATTGTACCCTGAAAAGCCGTCCATGAAAGACATTCTTTCGAATGCACAGATATTGTCAATCATGACATCGGTGATGGGCAATGAGAATTCGTCTTTAGGACAAGCCGCATTGAGATCATGGTAGTCAATTCAGATCCAAATTTTTCCATTTTTCTTGAGAACGGGGATGATGTTAGCAACCCAATCTGGATGTTATTTCTCCCGTATGAAGCCGCATGCCATGAGCTTATGAACTTCGGCTTCAATAGCCTCCATAATGTTCGGGCGAAACTGGCGTTGCTGCTGTTTGACTGGCTTGGCGTCAGGCTTGATGTTCAGACGATGCATGGCTACTTGTGATCAAGTCCGGACATGTCTTCATAGTTTCATGCAAAGACATCTATATACTCCCTTACAAGTATCATCAATTCTTCTCTTTCTGTGAGTGATAAGCTTTCACTTATAAATATGGGCTTATGGTGATCTCGACTACCCAAGTTAACCTGAATCACCTTGTCTTCAGTAGGTGGTTCGCGTTATTCGAATCACTTTTCCCACTGAAAATCAAATTGCTGAGCCCATGATTCCTCATCAGTAGCTTCCGCTGGCTCCAATTGGCTGCTTGAAGTTAGATTAACGGTGAGATTCTCGAACATCGTTCCCACACTGACATCTGAGTCCCATTCGGAGGAAGAGACAGAGTGTGATGGGATTGGTTTGTCATCTTTGGAATGAACTGTCACTGGTGGTGTAGGTGTAACGTATCCCAACCCCCTACGTGTGTTATCATAATAATTTGTTGGTTTCCCTCTGATTGGTATCCAATATTGCATATTTTACATCATAACTCCCATGCATATTACAAATAAATATGTGATTTTTACTCTTCTTCTCTACATATTTGCAGGTACACACTTAAAGGAGAGATAGCCAATTAATCACCTTAATTAGCAATAATTAAGTGATTAATCCAAGATTAAAGATAAGCCAAAGATTTCAAATCAAATCCAGAGAGATCTGCGCGCAACAAACGAAGATTCTAGAATGTCCACGTGGCCAAACAAACTCTCAACAACCCGCAACAGAAATCCGTTGCTGAACGGATTCAGTTAGGCCGCGTGGGCGCGGCATGGGCGCGGCAGATCTAGGTCGTTATGACCGCGGATTTTGCGCCAACAAACTTGGCTCTCGAAGGTTCTCTCCCATGCTATAAATACTCCACCTTCACCTGCGAGCAAAAACTGAATGGAGAAGAGAGGAGATTAGTTTAGTATTGTAATTTTCATGTATTTTTCTCTTTAGGTTTTGTTCTTTAGATCCCTCTTCTTCTTCCCTAGAATTCAATGTAAAAGAGAGTGATTGTGAGGGAGAGAGCTTGTGTAATCAAGGGTGACACTTGAAGCAACAAGGATTGATCCATTCTCCACTTCCTCTACTTGAAGCTTGGTTCTAGTTTATGTGCTTTCTTTACATGCTTTCTTTATTGCTTTGTTTACTTTCTTGCAATTTACTTCAAGCTTTGTTTTAGTTCTTTAATGGCTTGTAGCTAATTTTCCTTCCATGTACTAGTTTACCACTAGCTTAGCTTTCTTCACTAACTCATGGGTGATTGCTTTTGTTCATCTTGCAAGTTGTATGATCTTCTCTTCTCCGATGGTTAAACCACCATCTTGCAAGTGAGAAAGTAATTAGGTCAACACGCGAGACGAATCCTACGCTAATGGAGTGACAACATTAGGCAAGCATTCGCTATCAAGGAGTCTAGTAAGTCTTGGCAAGCTAGCAAGGTAAGCTAGTCATGGATTGCTTTCTTTAAGTTTTCTTTCTTTTTCTTGTGAATACCACATCCACTTCTTGATTTCTTTTCCAACGATTTCCACCATGAACATAGCCATCCTTTCTTTTAGTTTCTTTTACATTTGATTCACTAAGTTTATAAGCAAGAGAAGAATACTCGTTTGTTCACTTCACTACCACACGTTAAAGCTTCCATCGCGAGCTCTCCCTGAGAATCGACTCGGTATAGTCCTATACTATAGCGGAGACAAGAAAGGGTACATCAAATACATTCTTATACACATAATAAGTACACCTTTCCCGTCGCGGCAAAGAGGAGTTCACTTCTGACAAATTTTCTGCAGGATATTCAGCTCTGCAAGATACAGCTTCTGCAATACTTAACTTTCTGTATTCTGCACCATATACCTGCTTAATTAATCAACAGTAAAAAGTTGGTTGAAATTGTTAAAAATTGTTTAGACGCTTGCATTTTAGGCACGTGTCTTTCAATTCTTTACTTTTACTGTTGAAGAGTGCTGGAGGCAAGGTACGTTTCGCATTGCATTTAGACTAGGACAAACTCTTTGCTTGATTTTCATGCTTTGAGTGAATCCTTGTGATATTTCTTGTACACTTGCACAATTCAAATTTAAGGGCATACCCGTAAATAAGATAAGTTGGGGGAGGTCATTACCCTTTCCTTAGCCCGAAAATCATTTTCCCAAGCACTCACTAACCCAAGCCTAATTTAATAAAAAGTAGACGTTGGCCCTAGGAACATCTCGGACTCACTTAGGAGATTATCCTAAGGAGGAAAAGTGTTAGAATTTAACTCTTGTAAAATCGGTGTCTAAGAAAGGGGTTGAGGGCCGAAAGCCCGAAGGTTGCTGGTTACTTAATTAAGGAACGTCTTCGGACGGAAAACCTCCCACCAACCTTACCCTTCCCTGGCTGATTAGCTTGTGGTTAGAGTCTACATTAAACCTCCCGTGGACGGTCTATCAGTTAGGAGTCGTCTAGGTCTAAGTCTACACTAACTTAGGTTAGAATTTTTTCTTTTCTTTTCTTCTTTTGTTTGTCTGTTTGTTTGTTTGTTCTTGTTTGTGATTGTGTGATATGGCTTACAATTACAATTCTTTCCATCATAATAATAATCCATATTTCACACCATCTCCATATTCGGATAATTCCAACCCGTGTTTTACAATATGCACCAACCAAATACACCAGGTTGGCCTTATCCGAATCAATATGACCCATATCCCCCATCTAATAATTATAATGTCCAAAATAATTTCAACTCTTCATCGAGTCATTGGGGATTCCAGTCCCCCGAGTTTAATTATCAACCTCCTTGTCCACCATTTCCACCAAGTCCACAATATTCACAAGATTCATTTCCCGATTCCGCTTCATATACTCCTTTTTCTGAACCATTTGAAGAAAAATCTGAGTTACTAAGGAGTTTAGAAGCCAATTTACAGAGAGCTGAGCAGACACTTCCAGAACCATTTGCCTCTCCAATTCCACCGTATTTTCAAGAGTCTTACTCACTTCCACCTTTTCCTAATGAACAACCATTTGTCATGGAAACGAGTAAAGATTTCTTGTGTGAGTCTACTTTTTCATCACCACACATTTTTGACTCACAATTTCACCATCACTTCCAAGACCACACTTCATCTTTTCATCCAAATAATGAAATCATCACTTGTGAAAAGATGCTTGAAGACATGACCCATGCTCAAAATGCTCGTGCCCGTGACTTAGATTTGCTGATCCAAACTCTTCATTCTCATCCTATTTCTAAGGTCACTAGCCACTCTGTTAAAACCAAAGAGTCATGTAGTCTTGGAAGTTCAGATTCAATTTCAGCACATTCACCTGAACTTGTCCACACTTCTGAAAATCCAATTGATATATTGGCAAGTTTTCCTTTTTCTGAAATTGAATTGGAACATGAATTTGATCCTGAACTTCCACTTGATGATTCCAATTTACTTCCTGATTCAATCATGACTTCCATATCCTTACCTGATTTCAATCCATTTTCCAAGTCAGAATTGGATCCATTTCCTATCCATTGTGAAAATGAATCACCAATCTTTTATGATGATCACATAGAACTTGGCCAATTCCATACTTCTGAAAATCCAATTGATAAATTGGCAAGTTCTCCACATTTAATTGAACTACATGAGGAATGTGATCTTGAACCCCAACTTTGTGATTCAATTCTTCTTCCTGATTCCATAATGACTCCGGTATCTTTACCTCACTTCAATCCTTTTCCGGAGCTGACATTGAATCCAGTCCCAATTCACAATGAAGTTGAATCACCCATCTGTGAGGATCATGTCGAACTTGCCCAATTTTACACTTCTGAAGATACAATTGACATTTTGGCAAGTTCTCCATTTTGTGGAATTGAACTAAATGAGATATGTGACCTAGATTTGCACATCTGTGATCCAGTTCAAATCCCTGAATCATTATTGACTCCGGTTATATTACCCAATTTGAGTAACCTTCTAGAGTCAGTTTTGATTCCTATCCTTCCTGAACTTGAATCACCAATTTTTGATAGTCACATTCCATCGCTGGACAATACATATGGACTTGAGTTTTCATTTCTTGACTTGGACCAAATTTCTGAACTCACTTCGACTCTTGAACCATCACTTGACTTCATTCACTTCCCTGAGTCAGTTCCCGTCCGTCCTGAGTCCAAGTCAACTGTTTTATCATGTCATATACCATTCTGGGACAAGGAAATTGATAAATTTGACTCTGAAATTATTAGGAAAATCTTGAAATTAGATGGGGACATGTACATAATTAAAATCACACACGCATGCATTATTTTTATGGGTCATATTTCTGTGATTTCTGGTGGGTTTCTGAAAACCCAACGACAAGCTGATTGGGCCATGTTCCGTGGACCAATCCGACCACCACCAGAACCACCTCCTTAAGTTAATTTTTTTTTACTAACATAGGATTCACTAACATAGAATTTAGGAAATTAAAAAAAAAAGAAATAAAAATAAAGGAGGATTTTCATGTTTAAAAGGAGTTCCCATATTTTCAAAATTCAAATTCTTTCCATATTCCTAGGATTCCTCAAATTCCATCTTTTAAGAATTCCTAAGTTTGAGGTCTTTCCAAATTTCTAGGAGTCAACACTTCTCTTTTCAAAACTTCCAAATCCCTAGGGTAAATTTGTTTTTAACCTAGGGATAGATTGGGAACTCTCAAATTCTTTCCCTCCTATAAAATACCCCCTCCCACATACTTCAGCCCTCACACGAGAAAGTTACCTCAGATCCCCAATCTTCTCTCAAAACCGCCGCCACCAAAATTTTCCCTTCCTCAGACTCTTTAAACTTGCCGCGGACCCGCAACTCCAGCGGCGCAAACGCGGCTCTTCTGAAGATTCCTGCGCCCAGAAAAGTTCTTCTCCGGTCGATTTTCAGTACTTGTTGGAGATCTGTTGCCACAAATTCATCCAGAGTTCTCTGAATCCACAACAGAGATTGATTTTTTTTCCCCCCACGTAATCCGGGGGCGGTTCGAGTTCTAAATCTCTTCTTTTTACTGTTTTTGCTCTTAAATCTCTGTTATGGCACCTCCAATTTTTGCTGAAAAAGATTTTGGGAGGATTTTAATTGATCCAAATGGTTATGGACATGTATTTTTAGAACGAATTCAGGCTAGGAACTGGTACGCATTGATATATGATAATTCTGAGACCGAGCTTTTTATTGTCCTGAGTTGGTAAAGATGTTTTACACGCACCTTGACCATGCATCGGTAGATCCACAAGCATACCAGTTCACTGTCCACATGCCTAATGGTGATTTCATTATCACGCTTCCTCTTCTTGAGGAAGTCACTTCTGTCCAAACCATCACAACTCACAGCGAGCCTCTCCCTTTGATTGACTATATGACTGTTATGGGGGCTCGCTGCACTGAGCAGGATCGTGGGCTTAAGGCTAGCACTACGTTTAGGAATGTTCATTGCGTGGGACGTTGGATCCTACGCAATATTTTAGGGCTAGACCATACCACGACTTTTAACAGGCCTGTGCTACAGATTATACATGACTTGATGACACGACAACGCACGGTTTGTTTGAACAAGGTCATCTTCCACGCTTTACTCACCAACTCTTCCCGCACAAGAGGTGCCAAATACACACACCCCATCCTGATTACACGTCTGTGTAGGACTTTCCTACCAGATGATGTATTTGATTCATTTGATAGAGTGTTTGCTGCACCCGAGAGACCTACCAGTGCGTACACTAGTTGTTTACACGCGGTCTGGACACCTACAGTCCAGCCCGAAAATGTACCGGTTGAGTCCTCATCTTCGGAGAGTTTTGATGCAGAGGATGAACCTGAGTTTTGGCGGCAGGAACCCCCTGTAGAGTCAAGAGCTTTCATGTCTACCATATGGAAAGGCATGAAGAAAATCTTTAAGGGTCAAGTAAGGTTGAGGAAGAAGGTGGAGGAGCAAACCTCCAGATTAGAAGGCATTGAGGCGAGATTGAGGAGGACACAGTCAGCAGGACCCAGTACCACTGCGGGTCCAAAGAGGAGGAGGGAGTGACTTTTTACCTTTACCTATTTCATGCATCATTTCATCTTGCATACATTGAGGACAATGCATGAGATAGGTATGGGGGGGGTATGTACTAACATAGGACTTTTTATTTTCTTTATAGGATTTTTATTTTTTTTAGGTCTTCCATTTTATTTTTAGATTTTATCTTTTCTTTTTAGATTTGACTTTTCTTTTAGAAAATTAAAAAAAATAATAAATTAAAAAAAAAACTTTTTGAAATAAGAGACAAAGTTTTGATCTATTTTTAAGAAAATTAAGATGTATCTTAGGAATTAAGAAAGCCTTAATTATGACATCTTAAATTTAGTTGAAGTAATAGATCTTGTTTGAAATTATAGGTTAAGTAAGAAAAATTGGTGAGATATTCTTATCTTGAAATTTTGCCTTAGATAATATGCACTTCACACTTACACATTTCTTGGGATGGAAACAAAGACAAAAAATGCCATATATATAAAAAGAAAAAAAGAAAAAAGAAAAAATATATAAATAAAACATCACCTATTAAGCTGGAGAATTGTGCCTCAAGAAGCATGATTATTCACGCCTAACGGTGGTAAAGGAAATAAATAATCCCCTTTAGTTTCGTGGCCTTTTCTACTCGAGACCTTAAACCCGAGGGATGTTTTCTCATCTGGTGCCCTAAGACCGTCTGGTTTGGGAGTCATCGGTTAAAGGCTCGCTACAAGGGTAGACTAGAAAGCCTAAACTAAGGGAAGATTAAATAAAAAAAAGAGAAAAAAAAATATATATATATAGATAAATAAATGGCTTGATGGTTGGAGTTGAAATCCCAGAAATTTTCACTTACACGGTGTGCATACTATCTAGGTTTTATGAAAGATAAAAGTATTCAATCCAATTTTGAATTCTTACCTTAATTGAAGACAAGATCTTGCATGGAGACTAAGTTTAAGGAAGAATGATTATAGGTGGACTTATGACCTAGGATCACTTATATTTTTGCAAAAATAGTTCGTAAACATGTCTCTTGTTCAAAATGCGTTTTCAAAACACTAACATTTGTCTTCTTTCTTTATGGATTTTGTGGGTGTAATCCGCTGAAAACCCTCAGGAGACAACACTCCTCCTCTAGGGTAACCTAGAGGTTTAACGGCTTGTTGCACATGCTCAGTGCAATCGCGTCACCTGCGAAAGTGGTGTAAATAAATTGTTAGTCTAGATTTTCTTTTTCTTTGTTTTTGCTCGGGACGAGCAAAAGAATAAGTGTGGGGGTGTGATTGGTATCCAATATTGCATATTTTACATCATAACTCCCATGCATATTACAAATAAATATGTGATTTTTACTCTTCTTCTCTACATATTTGCAGGTACACACTTAAAGGAGAGATAGCCAATTAATCACCTTAATTAGCAATAATTAAGTGATTAATCCAAGATTAAAGATAAGCCAAAGATTTCAAATCAAATCCAGAGAGATCTGCGCGCAACAAACGAAGATTCTAGAATGTCCACGTGGCCAAACAAACTCTCAACAACCCGCAACAGAAATCCGTTGCTGAACGGATTCAGTTAGGCCGCGTGGGCGCGGCATGGGCGCGGCAGATCTAGGTCGTTATGACCGCGGATTTTGCGCCAACAAACTTGGCTCTCGAAGGTTCTCTCCCATGCTATAAATACTCCACCTTCACCTGCGAGCAAAAACTGAATGGAGAAGAGAGGAGATTAGTTTAGTATTGTAATTTTCATGTATTTTTCTCTTTAGGTTTTGTTCTTTAGATCCCTCTTCTTCTTCCCTAGAATTCAATGTAAAAGAGAGTGATTGTGAGGGAGAGAGCTTGTGTAATCAAGGGTGACACTTGAAGCAACAAGGATTGATCCATTCTCCACTTCCTCTACTTGAAGCTTGGTTCTAGTTTATGTGCTTTCTTTACATGCTTTCTTTATTGCTTTGTTTACTTTCTTGCAATTTACTTCAAGCTTTGTTTTAGTTCTTTAATGGCTTGTAGCTAATTTTCCTTCCATGTACTAGTTTACCACTAGCTTAGCTTTCTTCACTAACTCATGGGTGATTGCTTTTGTTCATCTTGTAAGTTGTATGATCTTCTCTTCTCCGATGGTTAAATCACCATCTTGCAAGTGAGAAAGTAATTAGGTCAACACGCGAGACGAATCCTACGCTAATGGAGTGACAACATTAGGCAAGCATTCGCTATCAAGGAGTCTAGTAAGTCTTGGCAAGCTAGCAAGGTAAGCTAGTCATGGATTGCTTTCTTTAAGTTTTCTTTCTTTTTCTTGTGAATACCACATCCACTTCTTGATTTCTTTTCCAACGATTTCCACCATGAACATAGCCATCCTTTCTTTTAGTTTCTTTTACATTTGATTCACTAAGTTTATAAGCAAGAGAAGAATACTCGTTTGTTCACTTCACTACCACACGTTAAAGCTTCCATCGCGAGCTCTCCCTGAGAATCGACTCGGTATAGTCCTATACTATAGCGGAGACAAGAAAGGGTACATCAAATACATTCTTATACACATAATAAGTACACCTTTCCCGTCTAAATCACCCTCTTGGCACAAAGTTGCGCAGAAAATCACGTCTTCCTTTTCTGAAATTTAAGCCCTTCTCATGCTGCAGATTGTATCCCATTTTCCTCATCATATGGTGCACTGGTCGCGCACTGGTCGCGCATAATGAAAAAATTGTGGGGTGTCTGAGTCTGAACTTGAATTCGTGGCTGCAGACCTTTGCAGTTGGGCTTTACCAAATATTATCGGTAATTGACCCTTTTTGAATGGAGGAACCACTAAAACGGATCCTTCTATGAATTTCACGGGTGTACTTGATGCACTTGGCTTATGTAAGGGCATGTGCAGAGAGTTACCCGTAACGGATTCAAACAATTCAACACCCACAAGATAATCAAAGGAAATATTGTCATTAATTACTGATAGGTAGTAAAAAATGCATATTTATCACTACATTTACTATCACATTTTCATATTTATTCCTACAATTATGCACTATTACTAATGTTTTATTATTTAATGTGTGCAGGCCTTGAGTAATTAATTAAATAAAGAATAAAGCCTTAAATGAAGCTCAAAAGCCCATGTCCAAGCCCAAGTGCAAAAGTTGTAATTACCAAGTGCCAAAGTTGCAATTATCATGTGCAAAATTTGCAATTACTAAAAGAAGAGGGAAGGGATAGACTTCTACTCAACCTTAAATGCTTGCAGGACAAGGATAAAGATAAAAGGAGGAGAGTGCAAAGATTACAAAATCGTTTTAAAAGATTTGGAAGATTTGGATTTAGGGTAACTTGCTTCCCAAGTTATCCTGAATTTTCAAAATAAAGAGTCGGTAGGCCAGATCTAAAAGGATATACCCAGGTGGACGGACCAGAGGAGGCCACGTGCGAAAGCGCGTGGCCAGATGCCTCACAATGGCCGCGAAAACGCGGCCATAGCCGCGTTTTTGCGGCAATCCAGATAAGGGTGACGTTCAGTTTTTTTGGGAGAGTCGTACTGGGACTCTACTTCTTCCGTCTCCTATAAATACCCCTACAGAGCAACAGAGAAGGGCGAACAGTCTATTACAGAGGCAAATTAGGGTTTTTCTTAGGCTAACTTGTAGATTGTAATTTAGGTTTATTTTCTTTTTGTAATTTTTTTTATGCAACTGAGAGGAGAGGATACTTTCATGGAGGAAGGAGATCAAGCTTGTACTGAGGTGACATCGGTGTAAGTAATCTTTTCTTCCATTGTTAATAAAATCAAATCGAAGTTTGCTTCTTTTTTCTATTCTTGTTTTGTTTTTGTTTCACTCTTTTGTGTTTGTGAATCCATTTGAAACCAAGAGCTTCGAAGGTGCCTTCTCCTTACAAGTGTCGTTGATGGTTTATGATGATGAATATCTACTTCCATGGTAGCGTAGTTTGCCCTTTTTATTTCGTAGTATAGATCAGGAGTAGGGAAGATCTCATATTCCATGCTTCGTTCGCCTCCAAAGAAAGGTACGTCATTGACACGGTTCCAAGGTAAGCAGACGCCGAAGAGGTAAGTAGGTTTTTAGTTTTTAGTTTTCTTTCTTTTAATTTTAGTGTAAATCACCAATTCCCAATCTTTTTCACACTTCTTCATTGTAAATATCATTATAAATAACATTATAAAAAAAAAGAGAACTTACTAAACAAGCTTCCATCGCTAGTCCCTTCCTGTGGATCACGACCCGCATAGCCACTTGCTATAGCGGTAGTATTTAGCACCATGCATTATTATTCTTCAAACTGAAATTCTATATTTTATGTGCAGGTAAAAACTCAATCAAAATTTTGGAGCCGTTGCCGGGGAGGGACGGAAAGTTATTCTTAAAAAAAAAACTAATTATTTATTCTTTTTGTTTGCAGGATTAGAGAACAGGAAAACTAACAGCAGCAAAGGTTATATAGCAACTCTGTGCCTCTGCCCTCGAAGGCAGAGCAGCAAAGCCTACTACAGAGCCGCGTTTGCGCGGCAATAGCCGCGTTTTCGCGGCCTGAGTAGTGAACTACTCATTGTGTTTTCTGCAGGTTGTTGGAAATTTAAAGTTAGACTTGCTGTTCTGTTAAATTTTCTCTGTAATCACCCTGCACACTGCTAATTAATTAACAGTAACCTATTTGTTGAAAAATAAAAAAATTAGACTCATGCATCTTGGGCACGTGTCTATTTAATTTTTTAATTTCTGTTGAAGAGTGCTGGAGACAAGGTACGTTCGCATTGCATATAGACTAGGAAGCACCCTTGGCTGATTTACTGCTTTTGAGTGAATATTTGTCTATTGCTTTATGTATGTGTACGGAGTAGAAGAAGGTGTAAAATTTCCTTGAATCAGCCGAAAGATTACAACTAACTAATGCTCCGACTACAAGAGAGGGAAGATGTTGAATCTTGAATCTCCCCTTTGTTTAGTGCCGGGTTCTTCAAGTGGCGGTGGAAAGTGAATCTTATTTTCCGTTGACCGGGTGAACGTTAAGAACTTTTAGGGATCTTCTCTTTGGATGGTGGACGGAATAACACAGCTCTGTCGACCAGAAATCTCAAAGAGATTGTAGGCAAAGATTAACTTGTACGCAGCAAATTACTTGAAGAGTTGGACTCTCTTTCCTCCTCTGTGGAAGCTCTAAAGTCAAGCTCTTTTCTCTCAGAGTTCTTCCCTAAAAAAAAGAATTCGACCCCTTCTCCATAGCAACGGAGCTATTTATAGAGGTTTCAGGGGCTTACGTGCCTCCTAAAAACACTCCATAATAGGGGTTAACTTTCCCCGTTATGTGGGCCGTGATTGACCCTATAACCGGGACGGTTACAACTGAGACGCGGGTGTCAACCCACGCGTCTTGGTACGGCTGAGGCGCGGGTTTTGACCCACGCGCCTTGGTGCTGCTGAGACGCGAGTTTCGACCCAGCGCCTTGGTGCTGCTGAGACGCGGGTTTCGACCCTCGCGCCTTGGTGCTGCTGAGACGCGGGTTTCGACCCACGCGCCTTGGTGCGGCCTTGTTGGCTGAGACTAGCCCTGCGTCTGGAGTTTGGGACTCTGCCTTTGATGACTTGTCTTTAATGATTTTTAGACAGCCTACAGAACCCCCTCCAATGTTTTCGATATTCAGCAGTTAGCTGGGACGGATTTCGAAATACTTTGGACTCTAGCTGAATCCACTTTTTATGATTTGGACTGACAAAGCTTCGGGCTTGATCTTGTTTGGAATATGGCCTTCGTGAGTGTATTGTGGAACTCTTTGAAGCCGCCAAAACCGATCGTGTGGAGTATCTAGATACACAGTCTAAACCTCCCCGATGCTTTAAGTTTGTCGTCGGTGTACTTTAAACCAGAGGTGGGCAGTCGTCTGCTTGTGCCAGTGTACTGTTGAACTGAATTGCAGAAGTAAGGACTACACGCCAGTTCTACGGACGCAGGGGTAGTACCGTTTTAAAGATGCGCCTTCTATAGGGGTGCATCTTTTGGGGACGAAAACGCGACTTTTACTCGATGAGGCAGACGCGACTTTGGCTGGTTGAAAGGGTGCGTCCATCGAAGGGACGCGTCTCGCGACTGTTGGATGCGAATCCGTGCCATGAGTAGGCTGCCACGTGTCCCGTAGAATTGAGGGGACATCTACTTCTTGGCGTGTGAACTTTACGCTGCATTAAATACGCTGTCCACGCGTCAGGCGGTGATTAGGCGTCGAGCCAAGCGCCGCGTGTCTTTGCGAATTACCGTGCTTATAAAAGGCAACAGTCTTTCAAGAGTCATCATTAGACTCTCCCTCGTCTTCGTGTGTATCTGTTAGGGTTTTGAAAAAGGAACTTCCTTTGTTCTCTTTACTTCATCTAACACCAGATCTTTGATTCGCAATGGCACCAAAGGCCAAGCAAACTGCTTCATCTTCACGGGCGGTCGTCGCTGAGCCTCAAAGGGGCGGTTCCTCCATGAAGGAAACCCCTATTTCAGGTATAAATCCATCGGACTTGATTTCCACCATTAAAAGGGTTTATAGAGTTCTTTGAACTCTTGGACTCCTCTTTTAAAATTGACCCGTCAACACGGGCTCGAGCCCATGCTTGATCTCGAGACGCGACCCTTGAGTCGATAAACAAGGCGCAGGTTTGATGACCCTTGCTGCTTTTATCTGCTCGAATCTGCGTCTGCTTGTTGAACACAGGGCCCCAGTAAGCCTTGCGTTTCGGATTCAACACTTAGAATGTTTCTAAGTATGAAAGATTCGGACGCAGATTTCTTATGACTCTTGCGTCTTGTGAAATCAGACGCTGGTCCTCATGAATCTTGCGTCTGAGTTCAAGTACTTAGAGATTTTTCATAAGTCTTGGATTTTCAAAACGCGGGCTCCATGCTAGCCTCACGATCTTCGGGTCTGGACGCAGATTTTGATGATTTTCGCGTCTGAGTTTACTTCTGCGTTTGAGTTGTGGACACTTAATCATTTCCCTTCAGATTTCTGATCAAATGTCGTTTTCTTTTTGCAGTGCGATATTCCGCCGATCCTCTCTCCAAAAAGTGTCACTTCGGGCACGTAGGTGGTGCTGACCGCAACTTAACCTTCGTGTTGCAAAGGACTGCTCCTGTGACCGCCGACAAGCCGAGGGAGCGAAGGGAGAGGCTCTCCAAGGTCGACATGGCGACATTCCGGGAACTTATGACAGACGCAGAATTAAGACAGATTTGCGAATTCCATTAAAGAAACCGGTCTTCTTCTTTGGGGACAATATTGACGAGGGTGGTTACGTCTTGCATGATGGCGACTACAAGTGGCTCCGCCAGATAGGGGGTAGGAAATTCTTTCTTCCAAATATGGAGAGAATGTATCCCCTATCCTACCTTCAGCACATGTCTGTCCCTCGGGCAATGGAATGGGATCTTACCCGATCTGTTCCCAGTGTCTCTCTTGGCATACTGGGCGCCAGGAAGGTGCACTCGGGTGGACACGGGAGGGAGATCTTTGGTTTGTTTCCTGAATTATTCAGGTCCGATTATCCAGTAAGGGAAACCCTCAGCTCAGCACTACCTTTATTAATCAATTCATGAAGGTAGGGGTGATTTTCCCACTGACTTCCGCCCGCTCGGGTGGGTTCATTCCACTGACAAGTACTGGTGGGGGCAAGATGGTGAGCTTTGTCCTCGCTGAACTTGGAGGTCTGTTGGACCAGGTGGGACTATACCAAGCGGTCAGGGCTATGCAATATGGCATCCCACAGAATTCCCAAATTTCTTTGGGATCCTGGAGCACTATAACCCTTCGACGGGGACGTTCTTCACCCCGGTTGGAGAAATGGGGCTTGCCCTGCATGAATTATATGAAGTCTCGGGGCTGGTAATGGGAGATGCTCCTTATGAGGAATACGTCCCCACCTCTGAGGAGCTTCATCTCTTGAAGAAAGAGTGCCCTCGTGTATATAAGACTTACTGGGAAGTGCTATGTCATTTCCACATCTGCGGCCAAATAACCTCCTGGAGGATTAGGGGAGTTAAGCAGCTGTCTTGGGTGAGCTACTTGTTTAATGGTATCACTGAGAAAGACCACTCAGTGACCAGTTTGGCTCCCAGCTCTGACGAAGAAATCGCCGAGAGGATCGACGCCTCTGTGAGTTCTTATACCACAGAGTCGAACGAAAACACTTTCAAACCTGACACGGTTTCAAAATTTTCCATCACCAGGCCCAGATCCCCATTTCTAACCGGGCACTGCTGGCGGGTTTTCTCATGCTGTGGTTGAAGCGCTGTGTAGTGCCGACACTGCCGCATGAGGTGATTGTCGCTGACGTGGTGTATCTGGCGGTGCTGCTGGCCTATGGTAGGTCCATAGCTCTCCTTCCGGCCATGGTGGCAGGTATCCAAAGTGGGTTACGGGCCTGACTCAGAGCCTGTGTAGGGTGGAGGTCATCGTCGACTCCCAAGGTAAACCGGAGGTCGATTCAGAGGGAAGGCCGAGAGTGAAGATCCCTAACCCTCGGATCGAGCTTCCCTACACGTACTTAATGGCTTGGTACGTAATGCACTGCCCCTCGCTGATGACGCCAGTGTCCTGATGCGAGGGGTTTGTCCCTTTTGTGCAGCAGCTGGAGAGTTCGAGCTGGTCCAACAACTATATGTTCTACGTCTGGAAGTGTATTCTGAACGCTTCAAATTATCATCTCAACCGTTGCTTCCCCGAGATTACAGATGCTGCTTATGGGGATAAATTTGCCGACATTGTGGGTCCGGACGACTTCACGAGGCTGCCATCGGGAGTCTTCTGGTAGCTTGTCAATATCCGGCCTGGGTATCTGCTTTTTCGGCAAGGGAACTCGTGCACGATCGAGCCTTATATGCCGAATCGTTTTGCCCGACAGTTCGGTTATGACCAATTATATGTCGGCAACCCTAACGCTCAGCTTGCCTTCAGTGGAAATCTGTTTGAAGGTGCTCCGGCTTGGTATTACAGGTAGCGTGGCTGGGGACACAGGCTCTTTTCCTCTTACCTCATAAGACGCCAAACTGCTACGCAAGCCTTAGCTTCTGCACCTGGTACTTCCAGCTAGCAAGATGCCTGGCTATTCAATAGAGTGCTCATGTATTAAAAGCATTAATGCGTCTTATGAAGAGAAGGTGACGTCCAACAAGCGCTCGCGAGGCCTCGATGAATATCAGGCGGCTCAGAGGGAGGCCAGAGGGGAGCCGAGAGCGGCAGCACCCAGGGAACAGTCTGCTAGAAGGCGTCGACAGGCGGTACAAAAACGTCCTCATGGCGTAACTCTCCAAGCTGAGCCTTCCTCTACTTCCACGGCTGAGCCTCCCCCGAAGAAGGCCAGGAAAGACTTGGCAGCTGAAGAGACCGTCCCCTCTGGCGTCGAAGAGCAGAGGAAAGAAGAGGAGGAGTAAGATGATGACCCCTTGTTCGTACTCATGGATTGCGTAGCAAGGGCCCCGTAATTTTAGAAGAAGGGGAGCTTGCTAATGAACCCGTCGCAGCTGATGAGACTGAGCAACTTGAGGCTGACCTGGTAGGAAGGAGTGATGTTGAGATTCCAGGGGTCTCAACTCAACCAGGGTCTTCTTCGGCTCATGAAAGGAGAGATGAGGCACAACAGCTTGGGTCTCCTGTTGTATTGATGCCCAGCTCGAGAGTAGTTGACCTCAGCCCTACTACTGGGGTATTTAGTGGCAAGGCCTCAATTGCCGAGGCTTCTCGCGTTGAACTATCGTCTTCATCGTCCAGAGAGGACGAGTATGATTCAGGCGATGAAGTCGATTTTGGCGATGAACCCACTCTTCCAGATCCGAGCAAATTCTCACACATCTCAGAGGAAGAACTACACGGGTGTGACCCTGTGACGGTTTCGCCAGTAGCGCCAATTGCTTCTGTTGAAAGTACTCTTATCGTCTTATTGACCCGGTTTCCCTTTTAACTAGGGAAAAGGTTCTGACATTTTTCCTTTTATGCTGTAGGGCTGGCCGCGGACAGCGAGGCTGCGACTTCCTCCCATATCGAGGAGATGATACAGGAGCTGGCCCAGCAGGAAGGTGTTGAAGCTCCTGCTATTGAGATGCCTCAAGAGAGGGAAATTATTGAAGTTGGGAGATCTCAACCTTGCAAGATTTGCCCAGGGATCTGCCGTCTCTGGACTCTCGGCTTGGTAAGGAAATATTGGCGCTTTGAACATTTTCCTTTTATTATCATGACTGACGTTCTGGTGATTTGTAGAAAGTACTGAGGAAGCTCAGGCAGAGGACTTGGCAGTCAACGTCGACCCAGCGGACAGTGCAATTCAAGTCCCGACTGAGGGCTCTGAAGAAGTCAGTGTTGCTGCTACTTCAGTCGCCATGGAGGCTGCTACGACAGTGACTGCGCCAGATGTATCTGTGACCATTTCGGTTTTTGTCGCACATGTCGTTGATCCTTCTCCTGCACAGGATGAGTTGATTCCCATCCCTCGCCCTGTGATAGAAAGGGGATCTGGGAGCACATCAGCAGAATTCTCCTCGGCCGGTGATATCATGGAAGAACTGACACGTCAAATGGTGCAGTAGTTCTTTACTTCCATGCGATCGTGTATTGACCTCATCCTCTCTGGGGGGGCAGTTCCTTCGAATTTGCCCGGATGCTTCTTGAGAATTTGATCGAGAACATTGGACATACTGGAGGTCCTTCACAAGCTAGGGCGTGTCTATTGCTGGTGGAGCAGTTGGGGAGTGATCTGAAAGAGCTTAAGTCTTTGGAAGACGCTGGCTCAGTTCACGAGGCCCGGGTCACCCTGAAAAGGCTTCTGGCTGCTCAAGAACAAGAGCGAAAGGAGATGGAGGAACAAATAGCTGAAGAGGCCCACATCTCCAACATTTCCAGGCGGACCATCAAAGGCTGATTGGCGATTCAAGAGAATCTGAACTCGTCATGCAGAGCGCAGAGCAGGTTATTATCAGTGCTCGGGCCACCATAGCCAAGGCGGAGGCCTTAATTGCAATCAACGAGCATAAGCTTGCCACTGCCAGGAAGAAGCTGGAAGAGCTGGAAGCTGCCAAGACGCAAGTTGAAGAAAGCCTTTCTGCTCATTCCTCCAAGTTGGAATCCCTACTAGCGCAGCTGGCTACGAGGAGATTTTTGTCCGAGGAGGAGCTGCGGGTCCAGGCTCTCATGGAGGCTGAGAAAGCACGTCAGCACGAGATACATCGTCTTTGAGAACAAATCCGTTCTTTGGCTAATCAAGATTATTAGCCTCCCCTCTTTTTTTTTTTTTAAGGACAGAACACTCAATTCATCAAGAGTGTTTGTATCACTTTTATCATTTTTGGCTCAAATAATAAAAGTCTCTTGAAATTTTGCTCCATCTTCATTGTTCCACTGTAGATGAATCCAATTTCTTAGCGGCAGTCTTTGTTTATGATCTTTGACTGACTGTGAATAAACTCAAGCTGAACTGAGTTTGCCAAACGCGGTTCTGATTTTGTGGTGGAGATGCAGTCCCGGGAAACGCGACTCTGACCTGTCCAGTTGGCGCGAAGGACGCAGTTTTTGGTGCGGCTTCCTAGCCGTAGCTCTTAACTCTGCCCAAGTACAGAATTCAAGATGCCGTGGGGATGCGGTCTTATGCTCCTCAAAACTGACGTATAGATATGAGGACGCGGCAGTGGGTCCTTGACCTGGTGTAATCTCAAATTATATTTAGTTTATGACAGGAACACCATTATCATCTCACCATGTCGACGCAGCTCCAAAATACTTGTGAATGCCATAGGCCTTCTCCATTGAGGACACAAGTCTCAGGACGCGGCTTTTCACTTTTATGTTATTTTCAAGCGCGACCCCCGGAATGGGTCCCTTTTGCTGTGAAGGGATGCAGCTTCGAATCACTCTGAGAGACGCGGTTGCAGTTCTCTTGACTGGAATGAAAAGGAACGCCATTTTCGAATTCGCAAAGGGACTCCAGTTCCTGGAAGCGGCTCTCGGGCCTGCGTTTGGTGCAACTTCCCAAGCGTTACATGCAGCTTGTCATAAAGATTTCGTGGGATCTTTAATATCAAGTCATTGTCGACAATTGGGGACTCGCATTATCCGATGTTTCCCGAAGCGGCGGTCCACGCGTCAGCCCTTTATTGGGTTCAGGCATTAATGTCTTTAATGCCGAATCGGCGCTGGCGATTGAGACTCGCGTCTTCGATGCTTCCTGATTGAAGCTAAACCTGCACAACAAAATACGAGATTATAGAACTTAAGAAAGGAAATGTGCAAGTGCTCAATTCTTCCGCTATAGCAAGTGGCTATGCGGGTCGTGATCCACAAGGAGGGTTTGCGATGGAAGCTTTACGGTTCTTTATTGAAATCGTTAAGAAAATAAGCGAAAATTCTTCTCTGTTTTATGTTATGAAAAAGAAAAAGAAAGTTAATGGTTAAAGTTAAGAAGAAAGCGAGAGATGAAGAAGGTAGAAAATCAGAAAACAATAAAAGCGACTATGTACAATGAAGTGGAGAAGAAAGAGTTGGAGGAGATGGTTGGTGATCTATACTAAAGAAGTAAAAGAAAAGAAAGAAAGAAAAGTGTAGAAATACTTACCTAGGTTGAGTGATGACTTACCTGGAAACCGTTGCATGTTCTACCTTTGCTTCGGAGGCGTTCAACGCATAGATCATAAGTTCGAGCTCAGTCCCCGTGTACATTATATCGTCAAGCCTAGCAAGAACGAAGTGATGCGGATCTTGGAAGAGGAGAACGTCTTCATGAACTATCGCTGGCTCTCACGTAGCTTAGTTATACTTGCTTTGGAATTCACTTGTACACTCAACAACAACAACCAAGGTAAAGTAGAAGAGAAAGACGAAATAAAAGAAAATACAAACATAAAAAGAACTTTTACCTTTATTAATTACAGAGACAATGGAAGAAAGGAGGAGGGTACATCGTCGGTGTCACTCTCAACTTCAACCTCTCTCTCTTACTTACATGAATCTTCTTCTACCCTAAGTTATATACAAATTACATAACAAGAAAAAAAAACCTAAACTACAAAGAATTAAAACTAGGCTAAATCCTAATCTGCCTTGACGTCCATTTTCAGTGCACATAATGGCCTTTTATAGGCAGAAAACCCAACCACCAAGATCCGGGGAGGTCGGGGGAGTTCACGCTCCCCCTAACTCCCCAAGATTGCCGCGAAAACGCGGCCCAAGCGCATTTCCGCGGCCAGGGTGTGGCCAGATGGCCACACCCTGTTGGTGGGTCTCTCCGGGGGTTTCTTCTGGCTTTATCCTTTGTTGGTTTTGTCGTTTGAGCTCCGGATTCTGACGAAATGGCCTTGGATTCTTGGATTTAACCAAATTGATTCTGAGAGGATTCTTCTCAACCGGTTTCAACCTCTTGATTTTGCCCTGATTTTATGTGTACGAATTAACTCTGATTTAATTCAGAATTCTGGTGGGCTTTTGGGCTCATTTCTCTTCATCTCCTTAAGGATTGGGCCTGCAAATAAATTAAACAAATAATTAGGACAATACAGGTTTTTATTCTAAAATAAGTATGAAAATGTGACATTAATATGCAACATTAGCAACCAATCACTTCCCGAAGCGATAGTCCACGCGTCAGCCTGTTATTGGGCTTTGATATTCGTGTGGGAATTAAAGCCGACGGTTCTGATTAGCGGGCCATTAATCACAGGCTTTGTGGTTTGCCTATAAATAGGGCTCAGCTTCTCCTTTTAGCAGTTCATTACTTAGACTGCTTTCCTTTGAGAGCGCGAAAGCCCTGAGCTATCATGCTTCTGTTTAATCTCTCCAGAAGATTATCACTGTCAAGTGATTTCAAGATCGAGAAGCGTTTTCTTGAGCACCTTTTATCCGCGCCTTGATGCAGAAAGTTCAACCTTACTGGGGATTTCTGCGGGTATGACTTCTTTGTTCGCCATGAAATTTTCAGCCCTGAATTTTGCAACCCTGTTCGTCAAACAGGGAGACGGCAATTTCGCATCTGATTCTTTTCGCGCCTCATACCTTAGACGCGGATGCAAAACCAGACCGCGTCTGACTTTTGTGTGTATCACAGCTTTGATCGCGTCTGTTTCTGTCGCCGCAGAAGTTAGGTTCACTGCACGGTCATTCCAGCATCTGCAGTTTTTCGCTATAGCTGCGTCTGACACTTAGTTTTTCTAGTTGAAATATACTAAGTTTCAGATCCTCTAACTTTTGTTTGCTTCTTGCAGGTAGGCTTGATCATCCTTTTTCATGTTCGCTGGGCCCTTGGGAGAATATATCGGCCAGCGAACTTGGTCGATGGTCGACCATAGGAGAAGAAGTCATGGCTCCCGTCTTCGGGAGACGGGGATCGGACCCTCGCTAAGATCTCTTTGGATTCAATGCACCAGTCATGCTTCTTGGCATGGCATGGTCAGAGTGAGGATGGCAGTGATATAGTAGTGGGTATGGTCTTGGATTCTCCCTTCACCTACTCCAGAAGTGACATCGATGAGAACTCCATGCTCATTGGATGACTTTCTGGTAGTGGAGATGTTCATCAACGAAGGATCATACCCCACCACTTCGGATGGTCAGGTGGAATCAGAAGATTCTGCTGTTTTCGACCTCAAGAAACACCATTGTTCTCGGTCAAACCAGAGGCTTCTTCGATGTTTACATCATGCATCGTGGTGCAATCAGCTTCCGATCGTCGCCCACAGTGTTCAATCTACTTTGGCGCCCTTCCAAACATCTTGTACTTGGAGTTGTGAGCAGCTTCAAGGAGTGAGTGCAACCTTTGAGAGAGAAAGGGACTTCTTTGTACTCCTTTATTGTAACACTCAATCTTATTGTATAAAAGAGCGTTTTGTATCACTTTCATATGCCTGGATATAAATAAAAGTGACACTTTTCTTTTTGTTACCTTCTATTGTCTTGAACTTTTCTTTTTTTTTTTTTAAGTCAGACGAATAGAAATGAAGAGTCTTTGACTTGTCAAAACTACGATGATAATCTTAACGAGTCACATTCTTTGGAGAGAGATCCTATTTCAGGAGCTCAGCAATGTTGTCAGAGGTGTGATATTAACTTGACAAGGGATAGGATAATTTTTGTGGACCTGCCACTCTATAAAAAAAGCGACAGGTAGAACTTGTACCCCAGGGAAGATGAAGCTTTATCAGAGGTTTAGGCTTAACTTAATTAAGATAGCTGGGGAATTGATGAAAATACTGTTAACGGTGTAATGTTAACCTAACAATATTTTTAGGTAGACTTGTTGTTCTGTTGAGGAGAATAACAAGTGCGACTAGATTCACGGGGGATCTAGGAAAGTCTTTACCGTTAGAGGTGTGATATTAACTTAACGGGTTTGAACGTAGTCTTGTCAGAAGTGTAGTATTAACTTGACAAGGACATGAGTCAGAGGTGTGATATTAACTTGACTCAAAATCATTTCAGTTTTGTTTGGGAAAACTGAAATTGTCACTGTCATAGGTGTGATGTTTAACTTGGCAGTGAAGGTAATGCTAGAGGTATAATTTTAAACTTGGCATTGGTCATCTCGACTTTACAAGGAAGTCCAAGGGAAAGTCATGCCTTAAGTGTATTGTTGAACTTAGCAATGACCTGGACGCTAAAGGTGTAGTATTAAACTTAGCATCGTTCATTTCAGCTTCGATATGGAAGTCTGAGGGAAAATGGCTGTCAGAGGTTTAACATTGAACTTGGCAGCAACTTGATTACTGTTAGGGTGTAATATTAACTTAACAGTAATTTGTCAGAGGTGTGGTATTAACTTGACACAAATTGGTTTGCGATACGAGCAATTGAGGACCTGTCATTCTATTGATGAGAATTGACAAGTGAAGTTTGAAAAGCCAGAGGTATAGTGTTAACTTTGCAAATTTGAAGTTTTGCTACTCCATGTAGAGTTGACAAGCAAAGTTGTACTCGATAAGGAGTATTGAAAATTTTCATTACCAGAGGTATGATGTTAACGTAGGCCATGATTGTATTTTGTAGACCTACCATTCTGCGGATGAGAATTGGTACGGGATTTTGGAGGAAAGAGTGGAAACTATATCCACTTAGGATTTTTAGCAAACCCTCAGCTGTCAACGGATTTGAGGTGCCTTTACCAACTACCGTTTGAGTTGGGCTAGCCATGCTATTCCCTCAGCATAGTGAGTTGTCGAAGACTTATGTTGGGCTTATAAGCCACATTTTCCTCTATCCTTAACCGTTAAAGGTGTTGGATCAAATGGGAAACACGTCCCTTAGGATTTTTTAGCAAATCCTCAGCTGTCAACGGGTTTGATATGCCTTTGCCAACTACCATTTGAGTTGGGCTAGCCATGCTATTATTCTCAGCATAGTGAGTTGTCGAAGACTTATGTTGGGCTTAGAAGCCAACATTTCCTCTGTCCTTAGCCGTCGGAGGCGTCGGATGATAATGAAGAAGCTCTTCTTGTTTTGATCAGAGGTGTACTTTTAACTTGATCGGTAGAGGATACTATTAAGGATAGTACTTCTTGAGGAACCTGCCATTGATCGCATCATGAGTGTATCGCCATTTGAGGTTATGAGGCGATATGATCCATTTGAGTAGACTGACTCTACTACTAAAATAGTCCTTCCCATTTGGGCTGGAATTTTCCTTTTGTCCTGTGTGTCATCACCATAGGTCGTCTGACAGCTAAGACAAGATCACCTTTCTTGAAAGTCCGCACCTTAACTTTCTTGTTGAAGGTTCTGGAAATCCGAGCTTGGTAAAGCTCGATTTGTTGTTGGCCTGTAGACGTTTATCGTCTAAGGCTTCCAATTCTTAGAGTCACTGTCGATGCTTCTCCTCATTTGTTATCTCTGCTATCAGGGCAATGCGTAAAGATAGAATTTGGATCTCTAGTGGAAGCACGGCTTCGCATCCGTATACCAAAGAGAATGGCGTAGCTTTAGTTGGGGTTCGCACAGTTGTGCGATAGGCCCATAAGCATTCACCTAGCTTGTCGTCCTAGTCACGTTGACTTTTAGAGATGATTTCTTGAGAAGTTGCCGATGGTCTTGTTGAAAGCTCCTGCGAGACCATTAGCGGCGGGGTAGTATGCCGTTGAGGCACATTCTGGATTCTGAACTTAGTGCAGAACCTCTAGAAGGCTTGGCTGATGAACTGGGGTCCATTGTCATGGACGATTCGCCGAGGTACACCAAAACGGTAAATGACGTGATGTTAACAAACTTGATCACGTCAGATGACTTTACCTCCTTCAAAGGAATGGCCTCAGCCCATTTGGAGAAATAATCGGTTATTGCCAAAATAAACCGAAGTCCCTTTGATGATGGCGGGATGATAGGGCCAACTACATCCATTCCCCACGTTTCAAATGGCCAGGTAGAGGTCGTAGGGTGAAGGTACCCTGGTGCTTGATGGATGAAATCGCCA
>JAVJIF010023740.1:0-50519 GCA_038442645.1 Agave tequilana
AGGTACTAACAGATGTCTCTGTTTGCAATAGAGATACAAATCAAAAG
Source organism: Agave tequilana (assembly GCA_038442645.1). Lineage (NCBI taxonomy): Eukaryota > Viridiplantae > Streptophyta > Magnoliopsida > Asparagales > Asparagaceae > Agave > Agave tequilana. Next base: position 48 of record JAVJIF010023740.1, read on the forward strand.
CAAGAAGAAAGATATGCAAAGTGTAAAAGGATCATGCTAATAGTTACAACAAATTGATGGTGAGCTATTCCTTGCTAACTAGCAACAATTTCTCTTTAGCAAATGTAATGCATATCTTAGGGAAAATCCCAATAAGATAGAAATGAGTGAGCAAACCATACCAGAGCACAACTGCAGAAGCAGCAGATAATTTCAAGAAATCAAGAGTGTGGGCAGCCACACTCATCTTGTGAAATCTCACTATACCCCTCTTGAAATATCTGTTTCTCATTTTAACTCAAAACGTCATTAAAGCGTGAGTAAAGTTACACTATTGCCCCTCCTTCACATAAAGAAATCAAAATGTGAGACAATTATTTTTTATCTAAAACCCCCAACTCAAACATCCACCCAACCGTTGAGTTTCCCCACAAATTCGAAGTCTGACCAAAATTGATCGAAATCGGTTGGCGATGGCGATCGTGGAAGGCGATCGTTGAGGCTTATGTCGTGGAAATCACAGTCAGCCTTCAGAGAGAAGCGGTAACTTGTGAGACCCATTGTGAGTTTTTTTAATTTTGTTAGCATAGTGAGATGAGAGATTTATTCTATCTATTTTTCCAAGGAGTGAAGGAGAGTGAACTACAGTGGGACTACTCAAAAGAATGAGTTGAAAGCTATAAGGACATTTTTTTTGGTCCCTCATTACTGTTTTTAGTGTTTTTTTTTAAAAGATTACTTTTTTTTTTGAATTTGAATTGGTGCGTGGTTGAAATTTCTTGGGAGGACATGGACATTGTTTGGGAATCTTAGTTTTTTTTTAATTTATTTTGAAATTTTTTGCGGGACATGTGGAAAAGGGGATCCTCTCTATTCTGCAGATTTTAATTTTAATATGACAGTATACTTTAATGAATAATTAGTTAGGTAATTTATAATTAGTTAATTAATTAATCTTGATTAGAAAATTCTGTCAATTGAGGTGGGGACAAAGATGCATATTGATTAAGAGTTCTTTATATGTATCGATTAGTTTATTGTTTCCAATGTGGGATATGTCTTTTGTTGCTTGAGTATATGTCTTTTGTTGCTTTTGATTAATAGCTATTTATATGCATGCATGTTATGTGACATGTTTCAAGATGTTTATTGAAATACACTATGATGGTATTTTTAAGATAGTAAGGAAGAAGAAAAAGTATGTGGGTGATAAAGTCCATGTAATAAAAGATTTTGACATAGGTGAATGATCTTGGTTTGAAATACAATACCATCTTAAGTAGCTGGGGATTATAGAAGACTTTATAGTCTATTATAAGCTGTCAAAAGAGATTTGGATAGTGATTTGATTGTCATAGACTATGATATTGCTGCACTTGAGAGCATGAAATATCTTGATTATAATCAAAATGTTGTATACTACATTGAACACTTGGAAGCTGGAACACGGATCAAGGAACTTATAACAGACTATTGCAAAGCTGACACTCTCAAGAGCTGTGAGCAACCTACTATTATTGAGCATTAAATGTTATAGATAAAATACAACGTGGAGCAGGTGGCACCAGATGAAGTGATAATAGAAGGTGAGACAGTAAAGATAATCATGAGCCAACAGAAGCAAATAAGGAGTTTCAACAGCTTTAAAAAATTGACACAGATAAGTCTAGTGAGAAAAGAGATTCAGATTATGTTGATTAATTTGATGATTTACCTAATACTGAAGATGTTATATATGATAGGAAGAAAATTGATTTTGGAAACAATGATGAAGACAATGACAATGATGTGACTACTGTTGGTCCAAAGGCCATTAGCCCAAATTTTGATGATAACAAAACATATGTAGTTATATTTTTAACAATTTCGTTTAACAAAGTTTCAAGTTAACTATTTGTTGCATTTCGGCTCCATCACAAGACTCACACATTTGGAAGCCAAGAAGATGTAGATTCTAGAGCCTAAACACATAAAAGAGCTCAAGGATCAAGTACACTAGAGAAGACTATATCAAGATTTGTATTTTTACCTTTTATATTTTAGATAAGATTTATAGTTATTTATTAAAACCGAAATGATATAGGTTGATAGCTCTTGAGATTGACACACGCACACATATATTTCATACTACTATGTGTTTTCAAAAAGAGTTTATAACTATTCTCTTTATCGTTTTCAAAAAATCGAGTTTCGAAAAATCGGGTTTTCGATTTAGAAAAGTGTTTTTACAAAATATAGTTCCAACTTTGTTTTTTGTTGACCCATAATGACACACTGGTTTTACAAGTACCTAAAAACTCTATTTTATATTTGAAGATCAAAAGTTATTTTGTCAGAAAAAGAATGGTTTCAAAAAGATTTCATAACTTGCCTTTGACCCTTGTCGGTCGACCAGAGGCAGAGCAAAACTCTGTCGGTCGACCGAGCGGTCGGTCACATGCACCAAGTGCACTTGTGCACTTCGGTCGACCGGGCAATCGACCGACTGCAAGAGCATTGCTCTCGATTGGGTCCGGTCGACCGCCCTGATCGACCGACAAAAAGTTTAGCTCTCTAGTTAGGAACAACAGTCGACCGACTGGTCGAACGTTCGAAAAAAGGTCCATTACTCTAGTTTTGATGATGATTAACTCATGTAGCTATAGTACTAATGATCTTGTGTTTATTTATTCTCAGATATTTAATCAAGATCTTAGTAGGTGTTTAGCTTCAACAAAGGATTCAAAGTCAAGTTTAAGAGCTAGCACGTATTTATTCAAGAGCTCGCGCATTATGATTACATCAAGTACTCAAGAGGAGTCTAGCTCATTGAATCAAAGTTTGGACCAAGTCAAGAAGGAGAAGAAGTTTCTCAAGAGAAGATTTTTTAAGAGAAGACTTGTGTCTAGGTTTATTTGTAGTAAGATTTTATTTTTAGATAAAATATAAAGGATAGATTAGTTGGTGGATTGCTCAAGTACATATACACTCACACACAAGATTTATATGTGTTTTCATAAAGAGTTTTCGTTTTGAAAAATACCGGTTTATTTTTTAAGCTTAGAAATATACATGTGTTTTATCAAACTTATTTTAGAGCTTATTGTAAAAATATAGATATTTCAAATCATATGTGTAGTGGATCATATCCATAAACACTAAGATTCAAAAGTGCTTAGATTATCTTGTTGATTGAGGCTAAACCTGCACACAAAATACGAAATTATAGAACTTAAGAAAGAAGATGTGCAAGTGCTCAATTCTTCCGCTATAGAAAGTGGCTATGCGGGTCGTGATCCTCAAGGAGGGTTTTGCGATGGAAACGTTTACAGTTTTATTGAAATCGTTAAGAGAACCAAACGAGAGTTCTTCTCTGTTTTTAAAGTTAGGAAAAAAAAAAAGAAAGTTAAAGGTTAAAGTTAAGAAGAAAGCGAGAGATGAAGAAGGTGGAAAATTCAGAAAACAATAAAAGCGACTACGTACAAATGGAGTGAGTGGCGAAGAAAGAGTTGGAAGATGTGGTGATTTAATTTACAGAAATGAAAAAGAAAAGAAAACAAATATTTACCTTCTTTTCACTAAAAGCTTACCTTGGGTTCTTAGCTTCAATGTTACCTTGATTGGAGGCAATTAGCGCATAGCCCATAAGAGTCGAGTGTTGGTCTCTTCCACATTACATCATTAAGATACGCAAGCATGAAATGATATAGAGAGACTCACAATTCCATCGTCATGAGCTATCGGTGGCACTCGCAAAGGCAAGGCTCTTTCGATGCTTTTAGACTCACTTGGAAGACAATTGTACCAAAAAGAAAGGTAAAATAGAAAAGAAGAAGAGAACTAAAAAGAACATACAAGGAAATAGCATCGATTTGATTTCATAACAATCGAAGAAAAGAAATAAAACCTTACACCAATTGTCACTTTTAGCTCAAGCTTTAGTCTTGTTCTTCGATGAAAGTTGATCTCCTCAGAATTACATAAATGAAAACTAAATTACATGAAAAAGAAAAAGAAAAACCTAAACTAAGAAATGAAAAAACTAGGCTAAATCCTAATGAGATTCAAAGTGAAAGTGGTGACAAGGAATTTTTTAGTGAACAATGTGGTAGAAGGAGGATGAATGACAACAAACAATTGAATCTGGAAACACCTAGGGCTAAGAAAATAATTCAATACGTTTCCCAACTGAGCCCGCGCAAACAAACACACTAGAACGATGGGAAACGGGCCAGAGGAAAACGACCAAAGAAAAGCCTAGGTAATGGTCACACTTGTATATATTCCTTGTAAATAATTTTTTGCACTTTTTTTGTAAATAAAAAAATAAAAAAAAAACCTTTACCTATTTCATGCATCATTTTTATCTTGCATACATTGGGGACAATGCATGAGATAGGTATGGGGGGGTAGATGCTAACCTAGGATTTTTCATTTTCTTTTTAGGCTTTTTATTTTTATTTTTAGGATTTTCACTTTCTTTTTAGGTTTTTATTTTCTTTTAAATTTTACCTTTCTTTGTAGATTTTCTATTTTCTTGTTAGATTTTATTTTATTTTTTTAAAAATAAAATAAAAAAAAGAAAAAAAGAAATTCTTGATCCATGTTTAAAGAATCAAACTTAACTTTAGGGATTAAGGAAGCTCTTAACTAAGATTTCTAATTATAAGTCAAAAGAGGAGTTTTGTTAGATTTTTAGGTTAAGTAATAAAGGATTAGAAAAATTACTAGATTTTAATTCTTTCTTTAGGATATATACATTAAACATATTGAAGGATTAATCAAAGACTTTGTGACTTTATTTACATATATATATATAAAAAAATAAATAAATAAATAAAATAATAATAAAATGAATATGTATATAAATAAATAATAATTACTTAGCCACTAATTAAGCTGGTTAGTCGTGCCTCAAGAAGCATTGCCAATCACGCCTAAAGGTGGTTAAGTTCTTAAATTCCTTCGTGGCCTAGTTTACTCGAGTCCTCGAACCCGAGGGATGTTTTCTCATCTGGTGCCCTAAGACCGACTGGTTTGGGAGTCATCGGTAAGAGGCTCGTTACAAGGATAAATTAGAAAGCCTAAGGATGCTAAGGAAATGTAAATAAATAAATATTGTATATATATAAAAAAATGTTATATATATTAGTAAATAAATGAACTTAGTCTAAGAAAGATCCTTCATATTTATAGATGTATATATCCTAGGATTGATGCAAAATCCGGTTTTTGATCTTTTCCCTAAAAACTTAACCTAAGATGAAAACAAAACTCCAATAGACGCTTATAAAAGGAATGACAAGTTTAGGGTAATCTGAAACCTATAACTTAAGTAAGAATCTTTAAAACATGGATCAAAATTTTCACTAACCCTTTTATTTTTCTTTATGGATTTTGTGGTGCAATCCGCTGAAAACCCTCAGGAGACAACACTCCTCCTCTAGGGTAACCTAGAGCATTAACGGCTTGTTGCACGTGCTCAGTGCAATCGTGTCACCTACGAAAGTGGTGTAATAAACTAGTTAGGATTTTCTTTTTCTTTCTTTTTTGCTCGAGGACGAGCAAAAGCTAGGTGTGGGGGTGTGATTGTTATTCATTTTTGCATATTTTACCACATCCATACCATGCATATTGTAAATAAAATGTGATTTTTTTAATCTTTTTCTCTCTATTTTTGCAGGTCCATATTCTAATAAAGAAAAGGCCCAAAATCCCTTTAATTATCAAGAATTAAAGGAAAATAAATCAAAGCCCAAAAGAAAGCCCAAAGGTTGAGGCCAGGATCTGGAGATATCCACGCGCCAGCTCAGACTTCCAGAAGGTCCACGTGGCTAACAACCTACGAGAAAATCGCAACAAAAATCTTGACCTCAACGGCCAAGATTCTGTCTCATATCCACGGCAACTGCCGCGATTCTGCGGCAATTACAAGGCCGTTGAGCCCGAGATTCTCTCCAACAACCTGGGTTCTAGAGGCTTCTCTCTGAGGATATAAATACACCACCAGGGCCTTTGCAAAAGAGAGAGGAGAGATTAGAGGATAGAGCTTGTATTTTGTAGGTTTTTCTCTAGGATTTTTAGTGCTCTACGTCTTCTTCTTCCTCCCTAGAAATTCTGCAAGAGAGAGATTGTGAGAGAGAGAGAGAGCTTGTGTAAATCAAGGTGTGACAACTTGTGAAGCAAGGTTTAATCCAATCTCCTTTCTCTACTTGAGCATTTTCTAGTACTTTACTTGCATTCTTTACTTCAAGCTTTACTTTCATTGCACTCTTATTCATGAATTGCTTTTCTTTTCTTGTAATGGCTAGTAGCTAATTTCTTCTAACATGACTAGCTAACAACTAATCTTGCTTAACTTCTAACTCTTAGGTGAATGCAAATTCTTCATCTTGCAATTGTTGAGTCTTCTTCATCCCCGATGGGTTACTTTCATGCTTGGCAATTTCTTATTGTAATTCTCCATATGATTCATGTGTGCCTCATTTAGAGCCTTGTCTTTAGAACAAGTGCCTTGATGGAACATGGAGATGGATCACCAACCATATGCTATTTGTTGTACAACTTCTTTACTTCAATTAATGAATGTTGTATCTTCTTCCTTAGCATCCCTTGAGTGACAACTCTTTTGATTCCACCATTGAAAGTCTATCTTGAAGGCCTATGACATCAATGAGGCTACAAGACAATTCCAAGAAGATCACCCGTCAATCAAGTGGGAAAGTAATTAGACCAACACGTAAGTCAAACATATGCCGATGAATCAACATGAGGCAAGCATCACCCTAACGGAGATTAGTAAGTTAGCAAGTTAGTAATGTTAGCTAGTCATGGCCTTTCTCATCTAAAAGTCTTCTACAAGTTTTCATTTTTTTAGTATAAATTCCAAAGCAAATCTTGTCTTCTATTCTTTTCATTGTATTTCCATAGTTTTCATTTCATGTACAAACCAACCACCAATTCTTTCATTTCTTTTTCCATATCTTTTGCATTCTTTTAAAACAAAGAAGAACTTTCGTTTTCTATCTTCACATTAAACCGTAAAGCTTCCATCGTGAGCTCTCCTTGTGGATTCGACCCGTATAGCTTGTGCTACTATGGTGATTTGGAAAGGATACATCAATCATTTTAAATACATTGTGGAGTGATCAAGCACCTAAGGTTGACTCTAAACCTTCTTTCTTTTATTGAATATTTGTGCAATCTACCACACTATCCTTTTCCTAACATATTTTTGGCGCCGTTGCTGGGGAGAGCAACGGTTTTTGATTTCAAGTGAAGAATTAAACGAATTTTCTTCTCTGTTGTAGGTTACAGGTGAAGAAAACAGGAAAATTTGCATTGCAGTAACATATAAGTGGCTCTGAGCTTCTGCTCTTGAAAGCAGAAACCAGTTGCCCTCTGAATTGCCGCGATTCCACGGCCAAAGCCGCGGATCCGCGGCAAGGAGGAGTGAACTACTGACCAAATTTCTGCAGGGTTGCTTGCTCTGCAAAATACAGCTGCTGCAATACTTAAATTCTTGTATGCTTCACCTTATGCCTGCTAATAATCAACAGTAAAAAATTTGTTGTAAAGTTAAAAATTGATTAGACATTTGCATTTCTAGGCATGTGTCTGATTAAGACGGGAAAGGGCGTGCTTATTATATGTATAGAATGTGATTGATGTACCCTTTCTTGTCTCCGCTATAGCCTAGGGCTATACCGAGTCGGATCTCAGGGAGAGCTAGTGTAGAAACGTTACGATACACGTGAGAAGATAAAACGAGAACTCTTCTTTGTTTACAAGAATAAAGAATCAAAAGAAAAACAAATAAAAGAATTAGTGGCTATGTTCATGGTGGAAATCGGGAGAAATCAAGATTGAGATGGATTTGAACTAACAACTAAAAAGAAAGTAAAATCAAGAAACTTTGAATGCAAGAAATCCATGACTAGCTAACCTTAACTACCTTGCTAAACTAACTAAACTCCGTGATAGTGATGCGTGCCTCATGTTGATTCATCGGCATGTATGTGTCTTGCTTGTGGTCTAATTACCTTCTCACATGGATGATGGGGAAACATTCTTGGACTTGTCTTATAGCCTCCATAGATGGTCATAGGCCTACAAGATAGACTTTCACTAATGGAATCACAAGAGATACACTCAAGGGATGCAAATGAAGAACATACGACTTTCACTAATGGAAGTAGTGAAGTTGTACATCAATTAGCATATTGGTGCTCCATCTCCATGTTCCATCAAGGCACTAGTTCAAAGACTAGGCTCTACATGAGGCACACATGAATCATATGGAGAATTACAACAAGATTCTTGCCAAGAAATGAAAAGAAACCCATCGGAGAAGAGAAAACCATACAAATTGCAAGATGAAGTAAGGCAATCACCCATGAGTTAGAAGTTAGCAAGGTAGTAGTTAGCTAGTTCATGGAGAAGGAATTAGCTACTACAAGCCATTACAAAAAGAAAACAAAGCATGAATAAATTGCTAGAAATTAACAAAGCAAGTAAAGTGAAAGAAAACAAACTAGAATCAAGCTCAAGTAGAGGATGGAGAATGGATCAATCCTTGTTGCTTCAAGTGTCACTCTTGATTACACAAGCTCTCTCTCTCTCACAATCACTCTCTTTTACAATGAAATCTAGGGAGGAAGAAGATCATAGAGAGAACTAAAAACCCTAGAAAAAACTAACAAAATTACAAACTATGAACTAATCTCCCTCTCTTCTCTGATCAGTCTCTGTACGCAGGTCTTCATGGGGTATTTATAGGAGAAATGGAAAGCTTCCAGAGAGATGTTTGTTGCCACAAAATCCGGGCCATAACGGCCTAAGATTGCCGCGCCCAAGTCGCGCCACGCGGCAAGATCTGGGCGTTGGTCCAGATCTTTCTGGTACAGGTTGTTGCAAGTTAGTTTGGCCACGTGGTATGGTTAGAATCTCCGTTTGTTGGGCGGATCTCTCTGGATCTGGAGTGAGATTTGACTTTATCTTAAATCTTTAACTAATCACCTTAATTATTGCTAATTAAGGTAATTAATTACTTTATCTCCTTTTAATTGTGTACCTGCAAATATGTAGAGAAGAGGAGTAAAAATCACTTATTTATTTGTATTATGCATGGGAGTTGTGATGTAAAATATGCAATATTGTGTACTAATCACACCCCCACACTTATTCTTTTGCTCGTCCCGAGCAAAACAAAGTAAAAGAAAATCCTAACTACAAATTTATTGCACCACTTTCGCAGGTGACGCGATTGCACTGAGCATGTGCAACAAGCCGTTAAACCTCTAGGTTACCCTAGAGGAGGAGTGTTGTCTCCTGAGGGTTTTCAGCGGATTACACCCACAAAATCCATAAAGAAAGAAGACAAATGTTAGTATTTTCGAAAACGCATTTTGAATAAGAGATAAGTTTACGAACTATTTTTGCAAAATATAAGTGATCCTAGGTCATAAGTCCACCTATAATCATTCTTCCTTAAACTTAGTCTCTATGCAAGATCTTGTTTTTAATTAAGGTAAGAATTCAAAATGGATTGAATATTTTATCTTTCATAAAACCTAGATAATATGCACACCGTGTAAGTGAAGATTTCTGGGATTTCAACTCCAACCATCAAGCCATTTATTTATATATATTCTTCTTTTCTTTTTCTTCCCTTAGTTTTATTAGGCTTTCTAATTCACCCATGTAGCGAGCCTATAACCGATGACTCCCAGACCAGATGGTCTTAGGGCACCAGATGAGGAAACATCCCTCGGGTTTAAGGACTCGAGTGAAAAAGGCCACAAAACTAAGAGGGATTATTCTTAATCACCGTTAGGCGTGAATAATCATGCTTCTTGAGGCACAATTACCCAGCTTAATAAGTGAGATCACCGTTAGGCGTGAGTCATCATGCTTCTTGAGGCATAATTTCCCAGCTTAATAAGTGATCTTTTATTTATATATTTTTTTTTCTTTTTTTCTTTTCTCTTTTTTTTTTTTTTTTATATATATATATATATATGGCATTTTTGGTCTTTGTTTCCATCCCAAGAAATGTGTAAGTGTAAAGTGCATATTATCTAAGGCAAACAATGCAAGATAAAAATATCTCCTCAATTTTACTTACTTAGCCTATAATTTTCAAACAAGATCTATTATTTCAACTAAGTTTAAGATGTCATAATTAAGGCTTTCTTAATTTCTAAGATACATCTTAATTTTCTTAAAAATAGATCAAAACTTTGTTTCTTATTTCAAAAAGTTTTTATTTTTATTTTTCTATTTTTTTTATTTTTTTCTAAAAGAAAAGTAAAAGAAAGAAAGTCTAAAAAACTCTATGTTAGTAAACCCTCCCCCACACTTATTTCATGCATTGTCCTCAATGCATTATGGTAAATGTATGCATGAAACAGGTAAGAGGTAGGAAAAATTATTTACAAGGAATATACAAATGTAACTCTCACCTGGGTTTTTGGTCGCTTCCCTCTGGCCCGTTTCCCATCGTTCCAATGTGTTCGCTTTCTTGAACTCCATTGGGAAACGGTCTGAATTGTTCTTACCCTAGGTGATTCCAGTTTCAATTTGTTGTTATTTTCATTCATACTCTTTCCACCACATCGTTCACACACAAAGTCCTTATCACCACTCTCACTCAGAATCTCATCACTTCCAGTGTTTAGAAATTTTAACTCCTCTCCATATAATTCTTCAAAGCTCAAGTCAACATCCGGCAGTGGACAATTAGCTAACTTACCCCGAGTTGACTCATCTAAGCACATAATCTCATCAGCAAACAAGTCTTCAAATGATATATCAATTGGAGGTTCAAATACAGTCTCAGTTGGCTCATTGAAAGTGAAAGTATCCAAATCAACTTTCCCTGTTTGAAAGGGTACTCGGATAAGAGAATCACAAGATTGTGACTCATCTTTTGGATCTTCACCTTCCTCCTCACAATTGTTACTAATGAAATTAACCTCAAATGTTTGATCTTTTGTTTTGTGAGGCTGTGTGTGGAAGACATTGTGTTCATGTGTCATGTTACCAAAAGTCAACCTCATAGATCCATTCCGGCAATTAATGATTGCATTTGCAGTAGCCAGGAATGGTCGACCCAGAATGACAGGAATTTGTGCCCTTTGATTGGAATTTGATACTGGTTTTGTTTCAAGGACAACAAAGTCAACAGGATAAAAGAATTCTCCAACTTTGACCAGGACATCTTGAATTACCCCCTTGGGTTTAGTAACAGAGCGATCAGCCAATTGAATGGTCATTTGGGTTGGGTGGAGATCACCTAACCCCATTGTTGGTACACAGAGAAAGGTAGGAGATTGATACTGGCCCCCAAATCAAGAAGTGCCCTATTTATTGTAGTCTGTCCTATGATGCATGAAATGGTGGGGCTCCCTGGGTCTTTATACTTAACAGGAATTGGACCAGTGAGCAGCTCATTGATGGATGATGCAAGGAAGACTTTTTTAGGGACTTGGGTCTTCCTCTTCTTGGTGCACATTTCCTTCAAAAATTTGGCATATGATGGCACTTGTTGAATGGCATCAAGAAGAGGGACATTGATTTGGACTTTATTGAATGTTTCTTTTATTTTCTCCATGTGAGCATTTGACTTGTTATTTAGAAGCCTATTTGGATATGGTACTCTAGGCTTATAAGGTTGCTCATCTACCTTTTCTTTCCCCTTGGCTTTGGAAGTGGATGGCTCTGTACTAGAGGATGGGTTGTCAAAAGTTGGTGACATTGGGACATGAGATGTTGGCTTTGGCACTAAATGAGATTGTGGACTAGAAACCTTATTGTCAACTTGTTTACCAGATCTCAGGGTGTGAATGGCATGACAATGACTGGGTCCTGAATTTTCAACTTTGGGATTTAGCAATGGCTGGCTTAAGAACAGTCCTTTTTGATTCTCAGCCAATTGCTTGATCTGGACCTTCATTTCATTCAACTCCTGTTGTTGGTTCTTTGTTAAGGTTTCTATCATTTGTTTCAACTCAGATATTTCAGAATTATTTTGGGGTGGATGTTGAGGATATGGAGATTGGAACTGTGATTGGTAATATGGTGGTGGGTCCTGATATGACTGTGGTGACTTTGAGATGGATGAACATACAGTGAATTTTTATCAAAACTGGATGAATGAAACTGAGCATTGTATGGATGTGAAAGTGGTGGCCTATGATGCTCAGGACCAGACTGACTCCATGGAAAATTTGGATGGTTCTGCCATCCTGAATTGTAAGTATTGGAGTATGGGGGTCTGGTAAATGCTGCATTCATTTTCTCCTGAAATGGGGGCTGATACAATGGACACTCCTCAACAACATGGCTAAGGTCTTGACAATTGGTGCAACCTGGTCTAATCAAAGGCAATGGGTTGACCTGGTTGACCACAGAATTCCCTATTGACTCAAGCAACTCTATCCTCTTCATTAATTGTGTGATCTTGGTTTCTGAAGCTAGAGAGGATTCTTTGGATTGTGTACCAGTTCTGGAAGTGGTGGGAGTCGGTTTATCAGGGCATGACTCCCACTGAATGGTTTTCTCAGCTAGGGTTTCAAAGAGATCCCACCCTGATGTTCATCTTTCTTCAGAAATTCCCCTTGGCACATGGATTCTAAAAGTGTTTTCGTTTGGTAATCTAATCCATCATAGATAATCTGGCATAGACGCCATTTCTCTATGCCATGATGGGGACATAGGGCAAGGAGGTCTTTGAAACGCTCAAGATACTTCCAGAAAGGTTCATTTTGTTCTTGCTTGAATTGCATTATGTTTTTTCTCATGAGGGCTGTTTTGTGGATAGAATAGAATTTCCTAAGAAAGACCTTAACAAAATCATCCCATGAAGATATGGAACTGACAGGAAGACTATAAAGCCATTTCTTAGCTAAATCCTTAAGTGCAAACGGTATGAACCGTAACCTAACAGCATCCTCAGAAAGTTGGGATATTCTCATCATTTGGCATACCTCTTCAAACTCACGAATAAAGAGGTACGCGTCCTCAGACTCAAGACCATGGAATCGGGGAAGTGTACTAATGAATTGTGGTTTCAGCTCAAAATGATTTCCATTAGGCTCGGGGAGAAGAATGCATGAAGGAATGGAGGTGCGAATCGGATAAAATCGATCCTGAAGTGAGACGTTGTTGGTCATGATGAAGTGGTTGTGGAAGTGTAAGTGTAGAAAGAATTAGGATCACAAAACCACTATTGTATATACAATCACAAACAACGTGCACCGATCACACCAGCGAAAAAGAAAAATAACAAACAACAAAGAAAAAATCAATCCAAGCTTGTCTAGGGTTTCTGGTCCAAGATGACTCCTAAATAGACTGTCCACAGGAGGTTTAGTGTAGACCTTGACTATAAGCAAATCAGCCAGGGAAGGGTAAAGTCGTTGGGAGGTTTTCCGTCCGAAGACGTTCCTTAATTAAGTAACCAACAACCTTCGGGCTTTCGGCCCTTAACCCCTTTCCTAGACACCGATTTTACAGAAGTCAATTTCCAACACTTTTCCCCCTTAGGATAATCTCCTAAGTGAGTCCGGATGTCCCTAGGGCCAACGTCTATCAATTTTATTTACAAGCTTAGGATTGTGAGTACGTGGGAAAATGATTTCCGGGCTAAGGAAAGGGTAATGACCTCCCCCACCTTATGTTATTTACAGGAATTGCCCGTAGAATTAATTGTGCAAGTGTACGATGAAAGATAACTAGGATACACTCAAAGCATGAAAATCAAGCAAGAGTTTTGTCCTAGTCTATATGCAATGCCAACACGTACCTTGTCCCACGCGCTCTTCAACAGTAAATTTAAAGTAATTGAAAGACACGTGCCTATAATGCAAGATGTCTAACAATTTTTTAGCAATTATCAACCAATTTCTTACTGTTGAATTAATTAACAGGAATACAGTGAAGTATACAGGAAATGAAGTATATAGGCAGCAGTATCTTGCAGAGCAGAAGCCCCTGCAAAAATTTGGTAAGTAGTGAACTCTAAAGTGCCGCGTTCCCACGGCAATTCTTGTGGATCCGCGGCACAATAGAGGGATCCTGGGCTCTGCTTTCTTGAGCAGAGGCCCAGGTCCACTTATATGATTCTGCTGTGCAAATATTTCTGAATCTTCAACCTGTACCTGCAACAGAGAAGATATATCGTTTAGTTTCTCACTTTTAAAAAAAATACCGTCGCTCTCCCCGGCAACGGCGCCAAAATTTGATTAAGACGGGAAAGGGCGTGCTTATTATATGTATAGAATGTGATTGATGTACCCTTTCTTGTCTCCGCTATAGCCTAGGGCTATACCGAGTCGGATCTCAGGGAGAGCTAGTGTAGAAACGTTACGATACACGTGAGAAGATAAAACGAGAACTCTTCTTTGTTTACAAGAATAAAGAATCAAAAGAAAAACAAATAAAAGAATTAGTGGCTATGTTCATGGTGGAAATCGGGAGAAATCAAGATTGAGATGGATTTGAACTAACAACTAAAAAGAAAGTAAAATCAAGAAAACTTTGAATGCAAGAAATCCATGACTAGCTAACCTTAACTACCTTGCTAAACTAACTAAACTCCGTGATAGTGATGCGTGCCTCATGTTGATTCATCGGCATGTATGTGTCTTGCTTGTGGTCTAATTACCTTCTCACATGGATGATGGGGAAACATTCTTGGACTTGTCTTATAGCCTCCATAGATGGTCATAGGCCTACAAGATAGACTTTCACTAATGGAATCACAAGAGATACACTCAAGGGATGCAAATGAAGAACATACAACTTTCACTAATGGAAGTAGTGAAGTTGTACATCAATTAGCATATTGGTGCTCCATCTCCATGTTCCATCAAGGCACTAGTTCAAAGACTAGGCTCTACATGAGGCACACATGAATCATATGGAGAATTACAACAAGATTCTTGCCAAGAAATGAAAAGAAACCCATCGGAGAAGAGAAAACCATACAAATTGCAAGATGAAGTAAGGCAATCACCCATGAGTTAGAAGTTAGCAAGGTAGTAGTTAGCTAGTTCATGGAGAAGGAATTAGCTACTACAAGCCATTACAAAAGAAAACAAAGCATGAATAAATTGCTAGAAATTAACAAAGCAAGTAAAGTGAAAGAAAACAAACTAGAATCAAGCTCAAGTAGAGGATGGAGAATGGATCAATCCTTGTTGCTTCAAGTGTCACTCTTGATTACACAAGCTCTCTCTCTCACAATCACTCTCTTTTACAATGAAATCTAGGGAGGAAGAAGATCATAGAGAGAACTAAAAACCCTAGAAAAAACTAACAAAATTACAAAACTATGAACTAATCTCCCTCTCTTCTCTGATCAGTCTCTGTACGCAGGTCTTCATGGGGTATTTATAGGAGAAATGGGAAGCTTCCAGAGAGATGTTTGTTGCCACAAAATCCGGGGCCATAACGGCCTAAGATTGCCGCGCCCAAGTCGCGCCACGCGGCAAGATCTGGGTCGTTGGTCCAGATCTTTCTGGTACAGGTTGTTGCAAGTTAGTTTGGCCACGTGGTATGGTTAGAATCTCCGTTTGTTGGGCGGATCTCTCTGGATCTGGAGTGAGATTTGACTTTATCTTAAATCTTTAACTAATCACCTTAATTATTGCTAATTAAGGTAATTAATTACTTTATCTCCTTTTAATTGTGTACCTGCAAATATGTAGAGAAGAGGAGTAAAAATCACTTATTTATTTGTATTATGCATGGGAGTTGTGATGTAAAATATGCAATATTGTGTACTAATCAGTGTCTTTTCAATTCTTTTACTTTACTGTTGAAGAGTGCTGGATGCAAGGTACGTGTGCATTGCATATTGAATAGGACTCACTCCTTGTTTGATTTTAATTGGTTTGAGTGAACCTTGTCTGCTTATAACTGTACACTTGCACCAAACTGATTTTAAGGGCATCACCCATAAATAAGATAAGGTGGGGGATTTCATCACCCTTTCCTTAGCCCGAAAATCATTTTTCAAGCACTCACAATCCCAAGCTTGTAATAAAATTTGATAGACGTTGGCCCTAGGGACATCCGGACTCACTTAGGAGATTATCCTAAGGGGAAAAGTGTTGGAAATTGACTTTTGTAAAATCAGTGTCTAGGAAAGGGATTGAGGGCCGAAAGCCCGAAGGTTGGTGGTTACTTAATTAAGGAACGTCTTTGACGGAAAACCTCCCAACAACCTTGCCCTGACCTGGCTGATTAGCTTGTAGTCAAAGTCTACACTAAACCTCCCGTGGACGATCTAATCAGTTAGGAGTCGTCTAGGTCCAGGAATCCTAGATAGCTTGGATTGATTTTTCTTTTATTGTTTGTTATTTTCATTTTTCTTTTTCGCTGGTGTGATCGGTGCACGTTGTTTGTGACTGTATATGCAAGAATGGTTCCGTGATCCAAATTCTGCAAGACTTATTAGAATTTCTACACTTGCACTTACACAACCACTTGACACAATGGAAAACAACGTTTCACTTCAAGATCGATTCTATCCGATTCGCACCTCCCTGCCATCATGCATTCTTCTCCCTGAACCCAATGGAAATCACTTCGAGCTGAAACCGCAATTCATTAATACACTTCCCCAATTTCATGGTCTAGAGTCTGAGGACGCATACTTCTTCATTCGAGAGTTTGAAGAAGTATGTTTAATGATGAGAATTTCCCAGTTGACCGAGGATGCTGTTAGGTTACGGTTCATACCGTTTGCACTTAAAGACATTGCTAAGAAATGGCTTTACAATCTTCCCGTCAGTTCAATATCTTCATGGGATGATTTTGTAAAAGTCTTTCTTAAGAAATTCTATCCAATCCACAAAACAGCCCTCATGCGAAAGAATATCATGCAATTCAAACAGGAATCACACGAACCTTTCTGGAAGTATTTTGAGCGTTTCAAAGATCTTCTAGCCTTATGTCCTCATCACGGCATAGAGAAATGGCGTCAGTGCCAAATTATCTATGACGGACTTGACTATCAAACGAAAACGCTCCTTGAATCCATGTGCCAAGGGGAATTTTTGAAGAAAGATGAGAATCAGGGGTGGGATCTCTTTGAAGCCTTAGCTGAGAAAACGATTCAGTGGGAGTCATGCCCTGATAAACCCACTTCCACCACTTCCAGAACTGGTATGCACTCCATAGAATCCTCTATAGCTGCGGAAGCCAAAATCACACAATTGATGAAGAGGATAGAACTGCTTGAGTCAAGGGAAAATTCTGTGGTCAATCAGGTCAACCCATCACCTCTGATCAAACCAAGTTGCACCTACTATCATGATCTCAACCATGTTTTTGAGGAGTGTCCTTTGTATCAGCCCCAATCATATCAGGAGAACACGAATGCAGCTTTTACCAGACCCCCTCACAATCCATACTCCAACACATACAATTCGGGATGGCGAAACCATCCAAATTTTTTTGTGGAGTCAGTCTGGTCCTGAGCATCATAGGCCACCAATTCCACATCCATATAATGCTCAGTCTCACCCATCCAGTTTCAATCGTAATGCACCGAATTTTCATCCATCTCAAAGTCCACCACAGTCACAACCTTATCAAAGTCCACTACACTACCAATCACAATTCCAGTCTCCATATCATCAACATCCACCCCAGAATGATTCAGAAATATCAGAGTTGAGGAAAATGTTAGAAACCTTTACAAAGAACTATCATCAGGATATGAATAAAGTTCAGGTCCAAATTGGGCAATTGGCTAATTCAGTAAATGAGAGACAAAAGGACTGTTACCAAACCAGCCATTGCCAAATCCCAAACATGAAGACACGGGCCCAAGTCATTGTCATGCTATTCATACCCTGAGATCTGAAAACAGATAGACAATAAGGTTTCTAGTCAATATCTCATCCAGTACCAAAGCCAACACCTCCTGTCCTAATGCAACCAGCTTCTGACAAACCATCCTCTAGTACAGAGCCATCCACTTCAAAAGCCAAGGGTAAAGAAAAGGTAGATGAGCAACCTTATAAGCCTAGTGTACCATTTCCAAATAGGCTTACAAATCACAAGTCAAATGCTCACATGGAGAAGATAAAAGAAATGTTCAACAAGGTCCAAATCAATGTCCCTCTTCTTGATGCCATACAACAAGTGCCATCATATGCCAAATTCTTGAAGGAAATGTGCACTAAGAAGAGGAAAACACAAGTCCCTAAGAAAGTCTTCCTAGCATCAACCATCAGCGAGTTGCTCACTGGTCCAACTCTTGTAAAATACAAAGACCCAGGGAGCCCCACCATTTCATGCATCATAGGACAGACTACCATCAATAGGACACTACTTGATTTAGGGGCCAGCATCAATCTCCTACCTTTGTCTGTGTACCAACAATTAGGGTTAGGTGATCTTCTCCCGACCCAAATGACCATACAATTGGCTGATCGTTCTGTCAAGAGACCCAAGGGGAAAATTCACGATGTCCTTGTCAGAGTTGGGGAGTTCATATACCCTGTTGATTTTGTAGTCCTTGAGACACAACCTGTGTCTAATTCCAATCAAAGGGCTCAAACTCCTGTCATTTTGGGACGACCATTCCTGGCTACAGCAAATGCCATAATCAATTACCGGAATGGATCAATGAGGTTAACCTTTGGTAACATGACTCATGAACTGAATGTCTTCCACACACAGCTTCGTAAGACAAAGATCAAACATTCGAGGTCAGCTTTGTTAAAGACAATTGTGAGGAAGTAAGTGAAGACACAAGATGAGTCACAATTTTGTGATTCTCTTAAATGGAAAATCCTACTGTCCGAGTACCCTTTCAAAAGGGGAAAGTCGATTTGGATATTTTCACTTTCACTAAGCCAACTGTGACTGTATCCCAAGAGGATATAGTTCAAGAACCTCCATTGACATATCCTTTGAAGACCTTTTCGCTGATGAGCTCATGTGTCTGGATGAGCCAACTCGGGGTAGGTTAACTGATTGTACACTTCCTAAGGAAAATGTTAACCTGAGTTTTGAAGAGTTGTATGGAGAGGAGCTGGAATTCCTTAACGTTGGAAGTAATGAGATTCAAAGTGAAAGTGGTGACAAGGAATTTTTTAGTGAACAATGTGGTAGAAGGAGGATGAATGACAACAAACAATTGAATCTGGAAACACCTAGGGCTAAGAAAATAATTCAATACGTTTCCCAACTGAGCCCGCGCAAACAAACACACTGGAACGATGGGAAACGGGCCAGAGGAAAACGACCAAAGAAAAGCCTAGGTAATGGTCACACTTGTATATATTCCTTGTAAATAATTTTTTGCACTTTTTTGTAAATAAAAAAAATAAAAAAAAAACCTTTACCTATTTCATGCATCATTTTTATCTTGCATACATTGGGGACAATGCATGAGATAGGTATGGGGGGTAGATGCTAACCTAGATTTTTCATTTTCTTTTTAGGCTTTTTATTTTTATTTTTAGGATTTTCACTTTCTTTTTAGGTTTTTATTTTCTTTTAGATTTTACCTTTCTTTGTAGATTTTTTATTTTCTTGTTAGATTTTATTTTTTTTTAATAAAATAAAAAAAAGAAAAAAAAGGAAATTCTTGATCCATGTTTAAAGAATCAAACTTAACTTTAGGGATTAAGGAAGCTCTTAACTAAGATTTCTAATTATAAGTCGAAAAGAGAGTTTTGTTAGATTTTTAGGTTAAGTAATAAAGGATTAGAAAAATTACTATATTTTAATTCTTTCTTTAGGATATATACATTAAACATATTGAAGGATTAATCAAAGACTTTGTGACTTTATTTACATATATATATATAAATAAATAAATAAATAAAATAATAATAAAAATGAATATGTATATAAATAAATAATAATTACTTAGCCACTAATTAAGCTGGTTAGTCGTGCCTCAAGAAGCATTGCCAATCACGCCTAAAGGTGGTTAAGTCCTTAAATTCCTTCGTGGCCTAGTTTACTCGAGTCCTCAAACCCGAGGGATGTTTTCTCATCTGGTGCTCTAAGACCGACTGGTTTGGGAGTCATCGGTAAGAGGCTCGTTACAAGGATAAATTAGAAAGCCTAAGGATGCTAAGGAAATGTAAATAAATAAATATTGTATATATATAAAAAATGTTATATATATTAGTAAATAAATGAACTTAGTCTAAGAAAGATCCATCATATTTATAGATGTATATATCCTAGGATTGATGCAAAATCCAGTTTTTGATCTTTTCCCTAAAAACTTAACCTAAGATGAAACAAAACTCCAAATAGACGCTTATAAAAGGAATGACAAGTTTAGGGTAACCTGAAACCTATAACTTAAGTAAGAATCTTTAAAACATGGATCAAAATTTTCACTAACCCTTTTATTTTTCTTTATGGATTTTGTGGGTGCAATCCGCTGAAAACCCTCAGGAGACAACACTCCTCCTCTAGGGTACCTAGAGCTTTAACGGCTTGTTGCACGTGCTCAGTGCAATCGTATCACCTACGAAAGTGGTGTAATAAACTAGTTAGGATTTTCTTTTTCTTTCTTTTTTGCTCGAGGACGAGCAAAAGCTAGGTGTGGGGGTGTGATTGTTATTCATTTTTGCATATTTTACCACATCCATACCATGCATATTGTAAATAAAAATGTGATTTTTTAATCTTTTTCTCTCTATTTTTGCAGGTCCATATTCTAATAAAGAAAAGGCCCAAAATCCCTTTAATTATCAAGAATTAAAGGAAAATAAATCAAAGCCCAAAAGAAAGCTCAAAGGTTGAGGCCAGGATCTGGAGATATCTACGCTCCAGCTCAGACTTCCAGAAGGTCCACGTGGCTAACAACCTACGAGCAAATCGCAACAGAAATCTTGACCTCAACGGCCAAGATTCTGCCGCATATCCACGGCAACTGCCGCGATTCTGCGGCAGTTACAAGGCCGTTGAGCCCGAGATTCTCTCCAACAACCTGGGTTCTAGAGGCTTCTCTCTGAGGATATAAATACACCACCAGGGCCTTTGCAAAAGAGAGAGGAGAGATTAGAGGATAGAGCTTGTATTTTGTAGGTTTTTCTCTAGGATTTTTAGTGCTCTAGGTCTTCTTCTTCCTCCCTAGAATTCTGCAAGAGAGAGATTGTGAGAGAGAGAGAGCTTGTGTAAATCAAGGTGTGACAACTTGTGAAGTAAGGTTTAATCCAATCTCCTTTCTCTACTTGAGCATTTTCTAGTACTTTACTTGCATTCTTTAATTCAAGCTTTACTTTCATTGCACTCTTATTCATGAATTGCTTTTCTTTTCTTGTAATGACTAGTAGCTAATTTCTTCTAACATGACTAGCTAACAACTAATCTTGCTTAACTTCTAACTCTTGGGTGAATGCAAATTCTTCATCTTGCAATTGTTGAGTCTTCTTCATCCCCGATGGGTTACTTTCATGCTTGGCAATTTCTTGTTGTAATTCTCCATATGATTCATGTGTGCCTCATTTAGAGCCTTGTCTTTAGAACAAGTGCCTTGATGGAACATGGAGATGGATCACCAACCATATGCTATTTGTTGTACAACTTCTTTACTTCAATTAATGAATGTTGTATCTTCTTCCTTAGCATCCCTTGAGTGGTAACTCTTTTGATTCCACCATTGAAAGTCTATCTTGAAGGCCTATGACATCAATGAGGCTACAAGACAATTCCAAGAAGATCACCCGTCAATCAAGTGGGAAAGTAATTAGACCAACACGCAAGACAAACATATGCCGATGAATCAACATGAGGCAAGCATCACCCTAACGGAGATTAGTAAGTTAGCAAGTTAGTAATGTTAGCTAGTCATGGCCTTTCTCATCTAAAAGTCTTCTACAAGTTTTCATTCTTTTAGTATAAATTCCAAAGCAAATCTTGTCTTCTATTCTTTTCATTGTATTTCCATAGTTTTCATTTCATGTACAAACCAATCACCAATTCTTTCATTTCTTTTTTCATGTCTTTTGCATTCTTTTAAAACAAGAAGAACTTTCGTTTTCTATCTTCACATTAACCGTAAAGCTTCCATCGTGAGCTCTCCATGTGGATTCGACCCGTATAGCTTGTGCTACTACGGTGATTTGGAAAGGATACATCAATCATTTTAAATACATTGTGGAGTGATCAAGCACCTAAGGTTGACTCTAAACCTTCTTTCTTTTATTGAATATTTGTGCAATCTACCACACTATCCTTTTCCTAATCAATCGTGGCGTGCAACATAAGCATATGCATGATGATGTGCATGAGAATGTGGAGCTTGTTTCTTTGAAAACATAGACTCCAATCTAGTGTGGTTGAATGCACATGTGCTCAAAGTAGAACTCAACAATCAATTTTCTTTTTCAAAACATTAATCTCACTATTATCAATGGTGGCATGTAAAGCATGATGATATATAAAACTATTTTTTTTTGTTCTTTTTAGAAACATTTTCTTTTTCTTTTTCAAAAATTTTTCTTTTTAAACAAGAGTTTTCTTGAAAAACAATTTCTTTTTGTTTTTCCACCAAAGTAATTTTATTTTTCAAACAAGTGTTTCCTTCACAAAGATCATTTAATTTGGACATTAAGGAAACATTCTCATTTTTCAAATCTTCTTTTTCTTTTTCTAAACATGCAATATTATTTTTAAAAGAATCATTTTCCTTATGCATGCAATCAAACTTCTTTTTCAAATTTTTATTTTCTTTCTTAATCATGTCATATTTCTCAAGCAATAGTTGATAAAAAGATTTGAGCTCATCATATGACATGTCTTCATCATCTAACTCGAATTCGGTGTTTACCTCAAGGGGTTATCCCCTTGGACCATATAGCACTTGTTGGAGATGTCGCTTCCAACATCCGAGTCACTCCCCGCATAGTATTGATCATTTTCGCCCAGGGAGAGGAGGGTGTTCCAAACTACAAAAGCCGAATCAAGATTAGCAACCCTAAATAAATAAACATCATTTAGGGTAGATCTTAAAGCATGTAGGCCTTTTGAGTTAGCCTCAATATACTTGCTATTGTTAATATATGAATCATTAGTGGTAGCAAATAAACATGAATGCCTAGGGCCTTGAGGTACAAGGACATCTTAACCTTCCAAATTTGGATGTTAAGAACGTCAAAAGTGGGTGGTGACTTGAAATCCATGGTGTGTACAAAATATTGTGATTAGCCTAAAAATGAAGATCTTTAACTCTAGGTTGTAAGACCCAAATTCAGAGCACTTGGCTCTGATACCATTGAAGGATCATCTAGAGGGGGGTGAATAGGTGATGGCTAATCTAATGGTCACTAAATGCCAAATAATGCGGAAGTAAAAACTATTATGACCTAACCAAACTATTTAAACTAAACACCACGTATAACACAAGAGTGTAGCCGAATTCCCCGTGAAGGGCTCTGGACTAACTCCTCTAGATTCCCCTAGATAAGGGTTGAGGTGCCGCGTTGGCTCTCTTGGTTAAATACAAGTGTTAGCAAACAACCCAAGCATGTATATCAAATAAGCACACAAAGAATATCAAGCATGTAAGGATAAACACAATAGTAGCATGCAAGATATAAACAAGAGACAAAGAGAGAGAGTGAGCAATCACAAATACAAGGGATTTGTTTCGAGGTTCGAGCACACTTGCTCTACATCCTCGCCTTCGACACACAAAGGATTTCCACTATAATCGATCCCACCGGATCACTCCTCGGTGCCGCAACACCTACAAGCTCTCGGACTCTCTAGCCCGTACACACCGCAAGCCCACCGGCTCACCGAGGCCGCACATCAAACAAAGAGTTCGCACCCGAACTTGAAACACCGCGGACACACACGTCCGCCTCCTCAAGGTACAAAGAAAGAAGTCTTTGGTGATCACAACACTTTGATCACCTAAAAACAATCTCACTACAACACTCCTATAGGATGAATAGCAATGGATAGCTCAAGTGTTTGTGTGAGAAAAACAAGGATGAGAATGGTGGAGGAAAAACTCAAGAAATCTCTTTTTAACACTCTTGATAAAAACTCCCCTTTTGATTGGAAGTGTTAGCTCTCAATTTAGTGGAGAAAACTCTTTTAAACAAGTGGGAAAAACTGGCTCAAAGTCCACTAGAAATCTTAGAGAAAAACAATGCCCAAACCCCCAAATTTATAGGGCTGGAAAAACTAGCCGGTGGGGTCTGTCAGGCCTGCCGGTCGACCGACCAACGGTCATATTTCAGACCGTTGTGCCATCGGTCGACCGTCGGTCGACTGAGGCCAGGATACAGAGAGCAAGTCTCTCTGTCCGGTCGACCGCTCGGTCGGCCGGGGCCTTTCCAGAGAGCAGAGCTCTCTGGACGGTCGACCGGGTCGGTCGACCGGCCTCCTGCCAGAACTGGCGTACACGTCTGTGCACGTCGGCCGGCTTAAGCCAGAACAGAAACTTAAGGATTTAAAACTTGGTCTTTTTGGCTAAAATAAAATCCCATAAAATCATGAAAAATCTACAAAAATAGTTTTACCAATATACTTTGATAAACAAACATGCTTGCACAAAATCAAGGCATGTTACAAATGATTTGGACTATTTTTGTAATATGAAAAAATTTGCTCAAATGAAAAACAGTATTTTTTCAAACTTGATTTTTCAAAACTTGATTTTTCAAAACTTTACAAATACAAAACAAGATATTTAAACTAATTTGAAGCATAGAGTGTATGGATATAATCCACTACACAAACATGGTGAAATATCTATATTTTTGACATTATGCACTAAACATGGTTTTGGATAAAACATGTAAACTTGAAAACTAAAAATCAAACATGTATTTTCTAAAATAGAAAATCTTTTGTAAAAACAAAACTATCAAGGGTGTGTGTGTATATATGTACTCTAGCAATCCACCAACTATTATATCCTTTACATTTTATCTAAAGACAAAATCTTCTAAAACAAACTTAGACATAAGTCTTCATCTTCTTGAAGTCTTCACTTGAAGCCTTCACATCTTCTTGACTTGGTCCAAACACGATCCAATGGCTCTTGGATCAAACCGTGCTAGCTCCAAAACTTGACTTTAAATCCTTTGTTGAAGCTATGCACCAACTAAGATCTTGATCATAAATCTGTCACTAATTAAACACAAGATCATTAGTACTATAACTTCATGAGTTGATCATCATCAAAACTAGAGTGATGGGCCCTTCGGGCCAACAATGATCACATTCATCCTCATGTGCATTCTAGAGTGTATAAATGTACACATTGCGGCCGCAAAGGCCATTTAACAAAATTTTGTTATGATAAGATAAATTCTATTAATTTTGCTAATAAAAATGTTTGGGATCCGAACAATGCTAACCCCCGTGGACTCAAAAGAAAACGGGTACCAAAATCCTCACCTCTTGTGTTTGGTGTAGGTGTGGGCTCTCACAGACGTGAGAGGGTTGGTACCTTAGTGGTGGATGCATGGGCTAGATGGACATACAATTGATGCATCACTATCAAGGAAGTTTGTTGAGAGGACCACCATGTTTTGAAAACTTAGATAATAGTTCATACGGTTTGGTAACTATCTATAAACTCCTATTTAGTTTACATGCTTTTATTTAGATAATATTTTTAGCATGTTCATGTTTTATGTTTATACTTCATGAGGTGAATGCTTGTTTAGATGTAGTTTTCATTAAAACTTGTGTCTATATTTGTACAAGTAGTGAGCAACATTTGATTCTTATATGTTTGTACTTCATTTCTCATATGTACTCATTACATTTACATGTATAGCCTAATTTTGATGATTCGTGCATTTTAACTTGTTTTTCCTATTCTTATGCATATTTTGCTTCATGTATATGTTATCCTTGTCTAAAACTAATAATATACATGTATACCCTTGAGTCTCTTGCCTTCATGCAAATTATATTATAGACTCTTTTATGTTAGGATATGTATATTGTTAGTTTTGATAAATCATACATATACCTTGAAGTTTGTTTTTAAATGAAAAATGAACTTTCACGATTTTCATATGTTTGACATTATTGAGCCTTATTGACTATTTTTCATGATTATGTTAATCACATAACCTTTGTACACTCACATTATTTTTATTTACTCATAATTTTGTTTCATGAGCACATTTTTGAGCTTTATAGACTTCGAGTGTCAACTTTTGTGTATTTAGTATGATTCATGAGATATATATGTTTTGTTTTCATGTTTGAAGGATTTTTAACTAGTTTTTTCCCAAAAAATTACTTTAAACTAGTAAATTCTTCATTTGGTAGTGTTTTTGAAATACAACTATTTTCAAATTTTATAAATTTTTTCAAACTCTTATTTTTAAAAACCCCTACCAACCCTTTTAAAGGGCAGATGGATGGGCGATCATGCGTTGTGAGCCTTATTGAATTTCTTTTATCATGTGCATGAATAGGGTGAATAGTTATGAGTTATACACATGATCTTCATGAAATTCTATTTTTGTATACTTACATATGCTTTTCTTATATATGTATGCTTCAAATTTCAATTAATATCAATTTCAATAGTATTTTCATTCTTCATACATATATATGACTTGATTATGCTTGATATACAATCTTTACATGTTTAAAGCACAAATTATGTTTATACTAAGCTTGACTTAAATCTTGATTTCAATTGGTATCTCAATTGGTATTTTAATAAGCTTATGCATTATTTTCAATTGGTATTTAAATTGTTATCAAAATTTATAATATACTTCAATTGGTATCAATTGTTTCAATTTCAATTGGGTTTCAATTTCAGTTGGTATCAATAGATTTCAATTGGCATCAAAAATGTTTTACCTTTTATTTCAATTGGTATCAGAATTGGTATCAAAATATCTTACCTTTTATTTGGTATCAAAATTTACTATATATTTCAATTGGTATCAAAATATAAAATATCTTATATTCATTGGTATCAAAATTTACAAATGTTTCAATATCAAAATTTTCAATTTCAATCGGTATCAAAAATCTTGTGATATCTTAAAATTTTGTTTACTTACAAGTGGTATCTCAAAATTTGGTTCAAAAAAATCAAAAAAATTGTCTTTAAAGTGATTTTTAAAAATGTTTTGATATGTATTGTCTATATGCAAGAGGAGCTTAACATCTCTTCCATATAAAGATTAATGTTGAGTGTATCCTATATTGAGGAGCTTGACATCTCTTTTTTATATAGTACACCTGTATAGGGGAGCTTAACATCTCCACTTATGCATTGTATATTATGCTTTATGTGAGTTAGGATTTTGTCATCCTTTCTTCATGTAATGCATGTATACAGGGAAGCTAACTTAACGTCTTCCTCTTCATGAATGTATATCGCATATATATCCTTATTGTTGATTTGTTTTTCACCCCTTTGTTGATGATTGACAAAAAAGGGGAGAATGATTTGAGTTTATATATGCATTTAGAAATTGAGTTTATGCATATATTGAGTTTATACATGTTCTATTTTATGTTTATACGAAAAAAAAGGGAGAAGGATTTTTGAAAGTTTATACAAAAGGGGGAGAAAGTTTTCTGGGAGAAGAATCCTTGATTTATGCATGTTTCTCTCATCTTGTTTATGCATATATATTTGTTTAGTTTTATGCACAGTCAACCGCCAGAGAGGCTCTGCTCTCTGGAAATGGCCCGGTCGACCGCTGGGTCATTTCCCAATTTACGGTCGACCACTGGCATAACGGTCAGAAATCTGACCGTTGGCCGGTCGATCGGGCGGTCGACCGATAGCAGACCAGTTGCTGAGTTAGCCTCCAACGTTCATATTTTGGGAGCCTATAAAAGGGGCCTCCCTTGGACCGTTTTCTACAATATTTTAAGTAGATTTTTAAGATAGGTTTTCCTACACTTCTCAGTGTTTATCTCCACTTGTTTTAGAGCCACATACTTCCATCAAATGAGAGTTTATTAAGAGTTTTTTAAAAAGTGATTTCTTGAGTTTTTCACCACCAAATCAATCCTAGTTTTTCTCACATACACTTGAGCTTTCTATTGCAATATCTATTCTATAGGACAGTTGTTGTGAGAGTGCTTTTAGGTGATCAAGGTGTTTAGATCACCAAGTGTTCTTCTTTGTGTTTGATGAGGCGGACTTGTGGGTTCGCGTTGTTTCGAGTTCTAGTGAGAGCTCAGTGTAGAGGTGCAGCCTCGGCAAGCTAGTGTACTTGCGGTGTGTAGTTCTTGCGGGAGCAAGAGAGAGACTAATGAGTCCAATGAGTTCTAGTGTGAACTCGTTGTAGGTGTTGCGGCACCGAGTAATCTAGTGGGATCGGTTTTTAGTGGAAATCCTTCATAGTGTTGAAGGCAGGGACAATGAGCAAGGGTGCTCGAACCTCGAAACCAATCTCCCATGTTTGTGATTGCTCTCTCTATCTCTCACTTGTGTTTATATCTTACACGCTTACTTGCCTTTATCTTTATATCCTTGATATATCTTGTGCCTAATTGTTATATGCTTGGGATTGTTTGCTCATACTTGTATTCAACCAAAAGAGTCACAGCGGCACCTCAACTTTTATCTAGAGGAATCTTGAGGAGATAGTCCAGAGCCCTTCACCGGGAATTCGGCTACACTCTTGTATTATACTTGGTGTGTTTAGCTTAATAGTTTTTAATTTGCATAAATAGTTTTAATTCCGCATTAATTCATCATTAGATTAGCCGGTCACCTGTTCACCCCCCTTAGGTGTTTTCAGACCGCTATCCCCAACAGTCGAAAATCAGACCGTTGACGGTCGACCGGCCGGTTGACCGACAAAGACTTTTCTTTTGTATTTTTTTCAATGGCTATAATCTATTTTGTCTTTTTTTGTGTCTTTTCCCATGACTCTTTTAGATTTTCTGCTCATATTTTCATCCCCTATAAATAGTAGGACTGTAGAAAAACTCAGTAACAAGATTTCTAAAGTTTAGATCAAGTTTTTAACAAGTTTTAGCTTTTTTTTAAAAGATTTCTCTTTGAGCCAAATTTTCATATTTTTGATTTTTAGCTTGAGCCATTCCTCTACTTCTTTATAAGTTATTTTCACTACACAATCCCAAAGAGTTTCACCTCCTCATCTTTGTTATAGGATTGTGCTTGTGAGCTATTTGTGATCAAGTGAAGATCACCGATTTCCTTCTATTTAGAAGTTGTAGATGTTGCAGCCTCCAGTAAGCCAGTGAGCTCTGTGTTAGTGTTGCGGCACCGCGAGAGAGGACTTGTGAGTCCATTGAGTTCTAATAAGAACTTGTAACGGTTGACGATCTAGTGAGATCGGTCATAGTAAAAATTCTTCATAGTGTTGAAGGCGGGGATATAGAGCAGTGGCTCGAACCTCGAAATATATCATCGTGTTTGTAATTACTTACTCTTTCTCTCTTAACTCTACTCTCTCATTTACTTACTTGCACACTTATATTGTTTACTTATTTGCAAGTATTATTTGTGTTGTGAATTGTATTTGCTAGGTTACTAGCAAGTAATTTTTACTTCCACATTATTTGTCATTTAGTATAGCCATCACCTATTCACCCACCTCGAGGTGATTTCAACTACATGTCTGATGATTTTGATAGTGACTCTGAAAATAATGAATATGAAGTGAATTTGACTATGAATGGGAGTGATGCACATGGGACTACTACATTAAAGAGTGCTTGTGATACTCAAGGAATAACAGCTACTGCAGAGGATCAAGGGGCATCAACTGCTAATGCAGAGGATCAAGGGGCAGCAACAGCTAATGCAGAAGATCAAGGAGCAGCAACAACTAATCCTGGTGAGAGATTCAGAAATAAGGAGTGGGTGGTTGGCGGGGATGAATGTAATGTAGAAGTTATTGTTGAGTCATACAACTCCAATTATCAGTCAGTCCATACTCTTGGCAATTCTAAAGATGAGCAAGAGGTCACTAGCTTTTCAAAGTATCCCACTTTCAATGAGACTTTACATCTCAAAGACTCTAAACTTGAAGTTGAGATAGAATTTGAGGACTAGCACAATTTAGAGCATTTATTAGACATTATGAATGTGAGAATGGATATGACATCAATCCTAAAAATGAAAGTGACAGAACACTAACAGTTTGCAAAGTAGATGGTTGCCGTGTCAAAGCATTTGCATCATGGAATAGAGATAAAACCAAATACATTTTGGAGAGACTTCAGAGAGAATATAACTATGGCAGAGCTTTACACAACTGTAATGAGTGGAACCTGACTTGTATCCATTGTAAACATGTTGTTACTTGCATCAGAGAGATGAGGAGGGATGTAGAGTCTTATGTACATGAGTTTTATCATGCAGACAAGTATAAAGTGGCATATGATGGTTTTATACTTCCAATACTGGACTACTCAATATGGAAGAAAATCCAAATGTGAGACAATTATTTTTATTTAAACCCCCCCAACTCAAACACCCACCCAACCGGTTGAGTTTTCCCCCAAATTCGAAGTCTGATAAAAATTGGTCAGAATTGGTTGCCGATGGCGATCGTGAGAGGCGATCGTTGAGGCTTGTGTCGTGGAAATCACAGTCGACCTTCAGAGAGAAGCGGTAACTCGTGAGACCCATTGTGTGTTTTTTTATTTTGTTAGCATAGTGAGATGAGAGATTTAGAGTTTGTAAAATTTATTCTATTTATTTCTGCAAGGAGTAAAGGAGAGTGGACTAGAGTGAGACAATTCAAAAAGAATGAGTTGAAAGCTATGTAGGACATTTTTTTGACCCTCATCACTATTTTCAGTGTTTTTTTTAAGATTACTCTTTTTTTTTGAATTTGAAATTGGTGCGTGGTTGAAATGTCTTGGGAGGACATGGACACAGTTTGGGAATCTTATTTTTTTAATTTATTTTGATTTTTGTGGGGACATGTGGAAAAGGGGATCCTCTCTATTTTGCAGATTTTTTTTAATATGACAGTATACTTTAATGAATAATTAGCAGGCTAATTTAATAATTAGTTTGTGATTAGTTAATTAATTAATCTTGATTAGAAAATTCTGTCAATTGAGGTGGGGGCAAAGATGCATATTGATTAAGAGTTCTTTATATGTATCGATTAGTTTATTGTTCCAATGTGGGATATATCTTTTGTTGCTGTTGATTAAGAGCTATTTATATGTATGCATGTTATGTGATAGGTTTTAAGATGTTTGTTGAAATACACCATGACGGTATTTTTAAGATAATAAGGAAGAAGAAAAAGTATGTGGGTTATAAAGTCCATGTCATAAAAGATTTTGACACAGATGAATGATCTTGGCTTAAAATATGATATCATCTTAAGCTGCTGGGGATTATAGAAGACTTTATAGTTTATTATAAGCTACTAGAAAGAGATTTGATAGTCATAGATTGCGATATTGCTGCACTTGAGAGCATGAAATATCTTGATTACAATCAAATGTTGTATACTACATTGAAAACTTGGAAGCTGGGACAGGGATTAAGGAACTTGTAACAGACTACTGCAAAGTTGACACTCTCAAGAGCTGTGAGCAACCCACTGTTATTGAGCATCAAATGTTACAGATAAAATATAATGTGGAGCAAGTGGCACCAGATGAAGTGGTAATAGAAAATGAGATAGTAGAAGATGACCATGAGCCAACAGAAGCGAACAAGGGTTTTAAAAGCTTTCCAAAGAAGTTAACATAGATAACTCTAGTGAGAAAAGAGATTCAGATTATGCTGATCAATTTGATGATTTGCCTAACACTGAAGATGTTATATTTGATAGGAGAGGAAGAAAATTGCTTTTGGAGACAATGATGAAGACAATGACAATAATAGTGACTACATGTCCGATGATTTTGACAGTGATTGAAAATAATCAATATGAAGTGGATTTGAATGTGAATAGGAGTGATGCACATGGGACTACTACATTAAAGAGTACTTGTGATACTCAAGGAATAACAGCTAATGCAGAGGATCAAGGGGTAGCAGCAGCTAATGCAGAGGATCAAGGGGCAGCAACAATTAATGCAACAACAGCTAATCTTGGTGAGAGACACAAAAATAAGGAGTGGCTAATTGGTGGGGATGAATGTAATGTAGAAGGTATTGTTGAGTCATAGAACTCCAACAATCAGTCACTCCATACTCTTGACAATTCTGAAGATGAGCAAGAGGTCACTAGCCTTTCAAAGTATCCTACTTTTAATGAGACTTTACATCTCAAAGACTCTAAACCTGAAGTTGAGATAGAATTTGAGGACCCAGCACAATTTAGAGCATTTATTAGACATTATGGATGTGCGAATGGATTTGACTTCAATCCTAAAAATGAAAGTGACAGAACACTAACTGTCTTCAAAGTGGATGGTTGTCATGTCAAAGCATTTGCATCATGGAATAGAGATAAAATCAAATACATTTTGAAGAGTCTTCAGAGAGAAGATAACTATGACAGAGCTTCACAAAACGATAATGAGAGGAACCTGACTTGTATCCTTGTAGACATGTTACTTGCATTAGAGAGATGAGGAGGGATGTAGAGTCTTATGTACATGAGTTTCATCATACAGACATGTATCAAGTGGCATATGATGGTATTAAACTTTCAATACTAGACTCCTCAACATGGGAGAAAATCAAGTGCATTCCTATCTATCTACCTTATGACAAGAGAGGTGCAGACATACTAAAGAAGAAGAGGAAGAAAGGACTTGATGAGCCCAAGAACAAATTGTATTAGTAAAACAGGCACACTTAAAAAGTGTTCAAATTGTCAAGAAATTGGACACAATGCAAGAACATGTAAGAATTCGCATGTTTTCAAACCTGTGAAAGTCCCAACTAGAAATAAAGGAGGAAGGTCAAGAAAAAAAAGAAGACAAGTCATGCACATGAAGATAAAAGGAAACATCTACAAATTTACCAAAAGAAACAAACCAACATATTGGAATAACAGCTAATCCAAGTTCTAGAGGAGGCAGAGGCAGGAAAAATACAAAAGGAAGAGGAAGTACTTCTGGGATAGGTGAAGGTAGTTCAAAAGAGAGATGATGCTCAATAGATGCGGCCAACTCAAGAGGAAGAGGCGGCTCGAAGGAAAAGAACTGGGCATCAAGATTTGACATCATCAGTATACGAGGAACTTACCTTGGAAGTGTAATTCCTAATAGAGAAAAACATGGAATTACAATTAGGAGGAAAAATGAAGATTTTACTTTGACACAGGTAACACACATTATCATTTCAGATGAGGAGTTAAATTCTTTACATGCTTTCTTAATATTGCATAATATTTATTCTTTTAGGATGCTGGGTCAATTGGGAATAATCAAAGAAATGAGGGATTTACAACATCTTCTACAATTCTGAACCAGGTAATCATTACTTTTCTGCACATTTGACAATTTAAACATTTGCACATTTGATAACCACTATTTTTATTACAATTTAGGTTGGTGCATTAGTGGGTGGTAATCAAAGAATGAAAACTCAGTCAAGAAGAGGTCACAAAAGTATAGCTTCAAGGTATAGAAATGTAGCTTCAACTGGGGGTGTCTCATGGTAGCATTGCAGAAGATGTTGGAGAACAAAAAATAGCCCTAGTAATAATTAAATCTCAAAGTTTTCAAGTGTCAAATCCAACTCAGCACTGGTACTTCTACATGATTCAGAGTATTTTGAATATGTTGATGGTTGGATGATCGAACTCAACCTGTGCACAAAAAAATAGAAGTTTAGGAACAATGCTAGGTCATCAATGCTACCGTGTAGCCTAGGGCTAACAGGTCGTGATCCACAGGGAGGGACATCGATGGAAGCGCTGTGTAAGTCTTCTTCCTAAGCTACTCCACTGGTTAAAAATCTTCTTTGTTTTAAAATTAAGCTAAATTAGAAAGAAAGTGGAAGGTAGAAAAGTTGGTGTTGGTATTTTGATTACTAAGTTAAAAAGAAGAAAAATAAATAAGAGAAGAAAGAATATTCCTTTATGTAATTAAAGTAAAGCAAGCGATCAATTAAGTTGAGTAACGATGAAGAGAAGTAGGATAGTTCCATTGACTGTCACTCTCAATATAACCATCTTTAAAGACGATTATATCTATTATCACTCTAAATAATATTCTTCCTCTCTTTTCTATCTGAAACTCTCCCTAGTTTAAGCATCAAGAAGGCATAATTAAAAAGAAGGCATAAAAAAAGATGAGAGTAAATAAAGCAATTAAAGTAAGTAAAAATAAAAGAGATAAATTGAAAAGAACAGAAGCACCTTTGTTGAGCTGTCACTACAGTTACAAGCACTTCATCTTCTCTTTATAATTCTTTTCTTACATTAAAACTACAATGAACATTTGA
The DNA here is from genome assembly GCA_038442645.1 of Agave tequilana. Classification (NCBI taxonomy): domain Eukaryota; kingdom Viridiplantae; phylum Streptophyta; class Magnoliopsida; order Asparagales; family Asparagaceae; genus Agave; species Agave tequilana. Next base: position 34,351 of record JAVJIF010023740.1, read on the forward strand.
AAAAGAAGAATCCAAAACCCTAAAACTCTCTACGGAGTTCTCCCCTAGAGTCATGCCCTTTCTGCCTTCGGGGTATGCAGGTATAGGAGAATAGGACAAGGATAGATGTATGAAAATAGGGGGAGCTGGCGCTCCTCTAGATTCAGACAAAAGGCCACAGAAATGTTGCTTTTACCGCATTTCTGCAGCTTTATCCTGGCCATAGGGCCAAGATCTGGGAGTTGATCGTCCGTTGATTCATCCTCTATTCTTTTATCTTCTTTCATTTTGAATATCTGCTTGAATTTGATGATCTATCTCTTTATCTTCAGTGACACCGATATGATCTTCAAACAATCCATTTTTTTGTTAAAATTTGATGATATTATCTTATCTGATATATTCAATTTTTAGATAAGATTGGTTTTCGAACTTTTGGATTTGAATTGAGCCCCTTTCTTTTAAACTTTAGATTTAATTGGATAAATATGTCAATCTCTCTTTTTTCTTCCTTAATTACCCTACACGCCACTAGACATGAAAAACATATCAAATAACAAAGTTTTATTATAAAAGAAATGCAGAAATGTAACACATATTATATTATATATGCAATGTACGTATACAATCATGCCCCCACACTTATTTTTTTCTTGTCCTAGAGCAAAATAAAAAAAATGAAACCAACCTAATCTTACTCACTTTCGTAGGACTCATGATTGTACTTAGCATGTGCAATAAGCCGTTAAACCTCTATGTTACCCCTAGAGGATGAGTTTTATCTCGTAAGGGTTTTCAGTAGATTACACCCACAATATTCACAAAGAAAGAGAAACAAAGTATTAGTATTTTTGAAAACTAATTTTTGAAAGAGAAAATATTTGAAGTATTTTTGGAAGGATTAAGCAATCTATAAGTCATAAGACTAACAAACTAATTATTCTTAAACTTAGTCTCTATCTAAAAACTTGTTATCAATCAAGATGAGGAGTCAAGCTGTATTTCTCATCTAGTCTAATTATTTTACCCTAAGTCATATGCGCCTTTATGACTGTAAAATTTTGGCTCGGGATTCTTTTACTCTAACTCTTATGTCTTATCTTTCATATTATTGGTGGCATTATTCCTTAGTTTTATTAGGCTTTCTAATCTGCCTATGTAACAAGTCTTTATCGGTGACTCTCAAACCGGACGGACTTAGGGCACTGGGTGAGAAACACCCCAAGGACTTAACGTCTTGAGTATATAAGGCCACAAAACTAAGGATTTTATTTATTATATGGATTAGTTTTATGCGTGAATATTTATGCTTTATGAGACAAATGCCCAGCTTAATCAGAGGATTTTTTGATATATATATATATATATATATATATAATATATATATATATATATATATATATATATATATATATATTATATATATATATATATATATATATATATATATATATATTCTTTACTGCTCTTTTTCTTTTTGTTTGTTTTATAAGGCATAAGAATCTTTGTTTTTAAATCTTAAGTGTGTAAGTGTATAAGTATGCATATTTCATCAAGGTAAAAATCAAGGCTAAATTACTTTTCTAATTTTTCTCCCTAACCCTAGAATTCAAACAAATAATCTTATTTTGATTAAGCATAAGAAATTCTAATTATGATTCTCTTGTTCCTTAAAATTAACTTAATTTCTTACAAAAATAAGTCAAAATATTATTTCTCTTTTCAAAAAGTTTTTAAAAGCAAAGAAAATGTTAAAAAAAAAAGAAAACCTAAACCTATGTTATGTTAGAACCCTCCCACCTATCTCATGCATTATCCTCAATGTTGAATAAATGCATAAATGCATGAAAAAGAAGAAAAGGAAGGAAAATATTACCTCAAGGTGGTGGCTCCGGTGGTGGTCGGATTGGGCCAGGCGTTACTACCCAATCAAGATAATATAGTGGTTCACGGAACTCACCTTTATTGATCTCTTTTCTATTTACATATTTACAATCCTCTATATGAATAGGATAATGCAAGATCCTATCATGAAAATTATTCTTTTTACATGACCAATCTTGAAAAATCATCACTGAGTCATTATGGTCAATATCTTGGTTGAACAATGGAATGTGATTCAGTGTTGTGGTTGATTTGGGCTCAGGAACGAAAGAAACAGGAACCAATGCTGACCCATAGAATTGACTTAGGTCAAGTTTGGGTTCAGGAGTCAGATTCAGTTCAATTAAAATTTATTTCCTAACGATGGAATGTGACTATCCAAAATAGGTGGTTCATGTTCTAAATTTATAGGTATGAGAATCAGTGTTGGCTCGGGAATTGGGTCTAAATCAAATAAGAGTACCGAAGTCAACATAAATTTGAAAAGTGAAACTGAATCATAAAACTGGGGATCAGTGTCACATTCACAATCAAGTTCAGTTTCATTGAAATGAAAACTTGCCAATTTAGGTTCGGGAACCATTACTAACTCGGGAAAATCAACTTTGAGTTTGAGAGTCAATTTTGTTTCAAGAGTTGAATCCAAATCAAAAAACTTAATTTTACATTCTTTTCCCATCAATGAAATGTGAGTATCCAAAAGAGGTAGTTCAATTTCAAAATCTATGAATATAGGAATCAATGTTAGCTCAGAGAATGGGTCCAACTTGGGTAAGGATACCAGAGTCAATATAGATTCAAAAATTAGAATTGAATCACAAAGTTGTGGGCCGGGGTAACATTTATGTTCAAGTTTAATTTCATTGAACTGAAATCTTACCAATTTGTCATTGGGTTGATATTGGTCAAGTTCAAGGTTCTGTGGTAAAATTCAATCTTGGTCAAAGTCTTCAAGATACCATGATTCATGTTATTCATCAATATGGCTAGAAGTGTAGGGAATAGTCAAAGATTGGGTAAGGAGAGTTTCCTCATTCCTACGCATGTTTTCTATTCGACTAAGTCTTGCTTCTATCATATCGAAAGGATCTCTTTGAAATTGGATTATGGATTCTATATTCTTTTCTAAGTCGGTATGTTCTTCTTGTTTCTGGGACATAAAAAAGAGAGTAAGGATCTTGGATTTGAAAATTTTGATGGGATCTTGAGTCTTCTAGATTTTGAATTTGCCGCTCAATCTTTTCTAAGGCTTCCATCCTTTTTTGCCAGTCGATTTGTTCTTCTATTGGTTATTCGGGAGAAGTATATGAAGCAAAATGTTGGTCACTCTGTTGATAGTATGACTCGGAGGAGTTGTATCCCCACTGACTCAGTGAATAGTGGTGATGATCATTCCAATCCTGTTTATAATACTGGGGTTGGGGCATATATTAATTCGGATAAGACCAATCTTGCATACTTAGTTGGTTAAAGTTATAAAATACCTGGTGGTAATATCCGAGTCAAAAGAGATTGTTGTGAAGCATGGATCGCTATATGCAATGGAAAAATTGTAACTGTAATCCATATCACAAAAATATCAAAAACAAAATTAAAAAACAAACAAATAAACGTAGAAAAATCTAGTCTAAGTTGGGTAGACCTTAGACCTAGACGAGTCCTAACTGGTTAGACAGTTCACGGGAGGCATATAGCAGAATTTGATCACAAGTTAATCTACCAGGTAGGGGCAAGACAAGTAGGAGGTATCCGTGCCTAAGGAATGGGCCTAATTTTGCTGAACCACTGTACTTTGAGGTTTCGCCTCTCAATCTCTAACCTTTACACTGATTTGGTAAGAGTCAAATTCTAATCAAATTCCCTCTTAGGTCAGTCTTCTATTTAGTCCCAGTTGTCCCTAGAGCCAACCTCTACTCAATTTTAAGTTAGGCTGGGTTAGTGAGTGAGGAGATAGTTGTTGGGCTATAGAAGGGTAATGATTTTTCCATCTTATATTATTTATAGGACAAGCACTTAATTCATTTTAGTGTGTGTGTGTGTGTGTGTGTGTGGTGTGTTTGTGTGTGTGTGTGCAAGTATATAGCAGAAATAACACCTCAGCAATAACATACAAGTGTGTTCCTAAGTTATATGCAATGCAGACGTACCTTAGCTCCAGCACTCTTCAGTAGTAATTTAAATGTAACGAATTAAAAAAATGCCTAGAATGCATTGTCTAAACTTTTTTTTTTGCATTAACAAATAACCATATTACTGTTGAGGTTAAAACAATGTGCAGAGTTTGTTAAGCACGGAAACTATAAACTGAAGTAGCTAAATCTATGAACTTTATAAACAGTTAGTAGTTGACTACAATTGTGAACTCTGATACTCTGCCTTCTTAGACAGAGGCACAGAGTAGAAATATGTCTACTATAGCTCTTAGTTTTCAAGTATTAGTCACAGCACGCAAAAATAGAGAAGAAAAAGTTAAACTATTTAAAGTAAATCAAAAAGAAGAAAAAGTTACCATCCCTCCCCTGCAACAGCGCTAAAATTTTGATCGAGCTCAACCTGTGCACAGAAAAAAAGAAGTTTAAGAATAGTGCTTGGTCCTTAATGCTACAGTGTAGCCTAAGGCTAACGGGTCATGATCCACGGGGAGGGACCACGATGGAAGTATTTTGTAAGACTTCTTTCTAAGTTACTACACCCGTTAAAGATCTTTTTTATTTTAATAGAATAGAAAAGAAAAGATTAAGCTAAATTAGAAGGATAGTGGAAGGTAGAAGAAGAAGATGGTGTTGGTGTTTTGATTACTAAGTTAAAAAGAAAGAAAATAAATAAGAGAAGAAAGAACATACCTTCGAGTAATTAAACGAAAGAAAGTGATCAATTAAGTTGAGTAACAATGAAGAGAAGTAGGCTAGTTTCATTGGATGTCACTCTCAATATAACTATCTTTAAAGAAGTTTATATCTATCGTCTCTCTAAATAGCCTTCTCTCTCTCTCTCTCTCTCTCTCTCTCTCTCTCTCTCTCTCTGTTAAGAAACTCTCCCCAATCCAAGCCATAAAGAAGGCATGATTAAAAAGAAGGCATAAAGAAAATAGATGAAAGTAAATAAAGCAATTAAAGCAAGTAAAAATAAAAAGAGGTAAATTGAAAAGAACAGAAGAACCTTTGTTGAGTTGTTACCATCAATTACAAGCACTCCGTCTTCTCTTTATAATTATTTCTCTCACTTTGAAAACTACAATGAACATTTGGAAAAGAAGAATCCTCACCCTAAAACTCTCTGCGGAGTTCTCTTCTAGAGTCATGCCCTCTCTACCTTCAGGGTATGCAAGTATTTATAGGAGAAATAGGAAGAAGATATACGTACGAAGATAGGGAAGCGATGAAGATATACGTGCGAAGATATGGGGAGCTGGCGTTCCACCAGATTCAAAAAACTCCTTTTGTCGCATTTTTGCCGCATTATCCTAGCCATAGGGCCAGGATTGGGAACCAGTTATCCGTTGATTCATCCTCTATCCTTTTATCTTCTTAGATTTTGAATATTTGCTCTGGATTTGACGATCATCTCTTAATCCTCAGCGACATCGATAGGTTCTGCAAATAATCTATTTTTTTCTTGAAATTTGATGATATTATCTTATCTGATATATACAATTTTTAGATAAGATGGCTTCTAGAACCTTTGAATTTGAATCGATCTCCTTTCTTTTGAACTTTTAGATTAATTGAATAAGTCTCTCAATCTCTCTTTTTTCTTCTTTAATTACCCTGCACGCCACTAGACATGAAAATACATTAAAAAGCAAAGTTTAATTATAAAACAAATGCAAATATGTGACACATGTTGTTAGCCCAGAGGCCTTTCACCTTAGTTTTGATGATGACTAACTTATAAAGATTAGCTTTCCAATGATCTTGTGTTTATATAGTTTCAGATTTACTATCAAGATCTTAGTAGGTGCTTAGTTTCGACAAAGAAGTTTTAGAGCTAACACATGTAGATTCAAGAGCTCGCGTGTCAAGATCGCATCTAGCATTCAAATAGAGCCAAGTTCTTTGGATCATGTTAGGATCGAGTCGATATGGAGAAAAAGTTCTACAAGAAGACTTTTGTTTGTTTAGATTTAGTTTGTGTTTAGATCTTGTGTAAAGATAGACTAGTGCTGATATGCTCAAGTTCACACATACACACACAAGTTCAATATGTTTGTTTTTCAGTTTAACCGGTTTTAGATTTCAAGTACACATATATCAGGTATTCTCAGTCGACCGGGCGCGGACCATTTTGCTGATCTGCTCAACACCCTTGTAGATTTCTTATCATAACTTTTAATTTTATATTCAATTAACATAATTTAAATTGCATTTCAAAGATAATGTTTAGGACTACATTCTTATTCAATAATCATTTTCTGATTCAAATGTTAAAGATGTCGAATATTGGATTGAAATCTGTTATTGTTCTGAAAACAGTTTACAGTTTCTGATTTGACACCTTTCTGTATTTATTGTTAACTTTCTACTCCAAATTGATATTGAGTTGATTCAAGTTACCGTAGAATGAAACTTAAAGATTTACAAATTATCCCTATATATACTTATTTCTAAATTTTGATGTTTAGGCCTGAAAATTGTGCTCAAAGTTGACCAGCAAACTGTCAGATTGGCAGTAACGGCTAATTTTCTAGATGCTGATTTTAACATGTTTTTAAAATGTGTTTTGTTGAATTTTAAGAGTCAATTTATTCCTTTTAAACCTAGTAAAACTATTCTAAATTTGTTTTTCAAAACCTATATAAAGGGTCATTAGGATGGATTAAAATCACAACAACAATTTTATTGAAAATCAAAGTTTTGGGTTCCAAGAGAAAACGTTTTCTAGAGTTTCAAAAGAGTTTTGTGCTTCAAATCTCTATCTTTCATTTTGTTTTTTAAGGGTTGGAAAAATCAAAGAAAAAGAGAGTCTTTGAGAAATTAATTTTGATCTTTATTTCTATTTCTATCTAGTATTCCCAAGTATTTTTCTTTGTGATTTTGATTTTCAAACACCTTGTTTTCTCACACTTGAGCTATCATATCTATCCTATCTATAGGATCTCGTTTTGTGAGGAATATTGTTTGTTGTCTATTGTGATCACCAAATGTTGTAATCTTTTTTTGCTTGTGCCTACCCTCTTGTGTAGAGGTGATTGGGATTTTACTTTGGATTTGTGGATTATCCCTCTTGTGTAAAGGTGATTGTGTTTTGGCTTAGTATCTTATCCCTCTTGTGTAGAGGTGATTGTAGTTTGGCTTTATGCCCATCCCTCTTGTGTAGAGGTGATTGAGTTTTGGCTTTGTGCCTTGCATCTTGTGTAGATGTGGTTGTGTTAGAGAGAGGAGTTGCATACTCCAAATTTGTAATTGCAAATTCCTTGATGGAGGTTCCCTTTATGGAGGTCCTGTGTGGACGTAGTAGAAATCTTTCTGTGTGAAGGCAGGGACATAGAGTAGTGGCTCAAATATCAAAACATATCTTGGTGTTTGCGTTTGATCCACTATCTCTAAACTCTATCTATCTTATATCTTGCATTACTTTATATTGTTCATATCACTTATATGCTTGGTATTGTTTGTGTGCCCATAGTTGTGTTGAATCAAGAGAGCTTCATATAGCACCTCAACTCTTAATCTAGAGGAACCTCGAGGGGATAGTCTAGAGTCTTTCACCGGGTAGTCAGCTACACTCTTTGGTTATACATAGTGTATTGCAATTGATTTTTAATTCCGCATCACTTGTCATTTGTGATGCCCTAATCCCGTGAGTACGGAGACGTCACTGCGACGTATATAGCAGGTCAGAAATACCCTCACGTATATACGCTAAGCATCAATATAGGTAAGAATCAGAGTATGGAAGTACAGTGGTAATATACATTCCAATAGAAAAGTACAAGTACATGATTATCACAGAGAGTGACACAATATTACAGGAAAATTACCTCACCAGAAAATATAAAAGTACAATATATGAAGAGATATACAAAAGCTGAGAGGTGCTCATGAGTAGCAAGAGGGCCTCGGGAGCCAAATAGGAGAGGAACTGGAGGAAGAGCTACGTTGATGTCCAAGCTTCTGCTACACTCCGATCATCACGAAAGGATCCGCTGCGCACTCTGATCAACTACAGCAAGGCCACCAAGGTCCGGTCTCTAGGATCTGGACATAAGAATTCAGGGTTGTCAGATGCAACCCTGCGAGTACATATGATATGGCCAAGTGGCGTGCATACCAGGCACACCTGTACATGATCAACTGATGTGGTCCAGGCATGCAGGTACAAGCAATATAAAGGAAATTAAAGGAACGATAGTAAATCATGTATATCGAAAAGTCTGAATCAGAAAGCATGCATAGAAAATAGTGTTGAGAGTTTAAGTACAAATAAACATACGATAAATTCGATAAATATATTAAACATGTGATAAATACAAGTATGGACAAAACTAATTGTACAAGCTCAGATTATGGATTCACGGGATAGATACGTCAAGGGGATAATCCAAACAAGGAAACTCTCATCTATATACCATACATCTGATGTCACCAACATCTGAGTTCATACAACTTGAGTTACCCTCAGAGTAACAGAACTATAGTGTATCTAGAGTAATCATTGTACCACAGAGTCATATGTCATAAAGCAGGGTGTCAGCTCGGGGCATAACACTATAACTGGAGAATATAAAGATGTTGTATTTTAAGTTATTCAATAATAATAATTAGTACCATTTGATATTTCAATCGCCTCCCTACCAGCGCCTCACATCACTGATAGTCATACTAGGTTCGCACTCTAGTAGAACTCACCCGTGTCTGATATATGAGTACCTGGACCCAAACAAAGGAGAGACCAAATATTACACGTTCCTAATATTATTATTGTTTGGTTATTTTATGTTATTCATCTGATCCATATGCTTAGATATGTGTTACCCGTACACATACATCCACTTATGAATAAGACGAGTTATTATTTGAAAACTGATAAATCTGATGGCGCATATTTATAGCGGGTCTCGTCTCTGCCCGGGACTAGGCTCAAGGGTACATGCTACTGCTTCCAGGGACTTATCATTACGCGCCCCACACGACACTTCAGATATCAGGCTACTGCTTCCTAGGACTTATCATTACGCGCCCAACACGACACTTCAGAAATATCACCATAATAAATATGACATCATACCGGTATCCATCAGTTTTCCCCACCCAATGTAAGTTGAGTACTTTATTTTATATATATATATATTGCCCAAAGAAAATGTCCACAGGGTGTCCACAGTAATCCAATACCCATGATTATCCAATTATGAGGATCAACAGGACTATAATATCAGGAGCATAATGTCAGGAGTCTCCCGGTTACAGAGGTTCAAGAATATAGGAGTTCAGGAGCACAGGAGTTCAGGAGTACCAGAGGTCTAGTAACAGTATAATAATCATGCCAAGTCCCCGTAAAAGTGATAATCATCAATATACAAAGTAACACAGGTGTCAGGTATAACAATAACCAGTCAGATGTCACAATATTAGGTCAAGTGTACTAGTACCAGGTGATAGCATGACAAGTAAGTAATAGTATGTCAATTGTTTGGACACATATATTGCATAAACATTATTACATTCCTACATATACTCTGTAATAAATTATTACAAACTCACTTGTCTTAATGTCTTAATTCATGCAGGGTATGATAGGAAGAAGATAATCATGAAATTTATCCAATTAAATTCAAAAGTTTAAAAGAAAAAGGATCGATTCAAATCCAAAGGTTCTAGAAGCTATCTTAACTCAAAACTAGATAAATCAGATAAGATAATATCATCTAATTTCAAGAAAAAAATAGATTATTTAAAAATCCTATCAGTTTTGCTGAAGATAAATGTATATCTTATCAATTCTAGAAGACAAACTGAAAATCAAAGAGGATAAATGGATAGAGAGAAGATCAACGGATGAGATGAAGCAATTTAAATTCGGATTTAGGCTGGATATAGTTTAGCATTTTAATTATAAATTTTGCTACCGAAACTCAATTTGATGATTCAAGATGTTGCAAACAGAAGACTTAATGGGATACAATTCTTCTATTGATCACTTGTTCCAATTCTATCATTTGATAAGTTATATTCAACAATCAACACGCTAACAAGCTGCAGATCAGAATTGAATTTCTGGATAAATCAAATCAAGCTTGGAGATAAGTGAAGAATTCAAATTTAGAAATACATAGCTCTTTCTATCTTCATACGCATTCTATCCCTCTAGTTTTCTCTTATAAATACCCTCATACCTTGAAGGCAGAAAGGGCACCACTTCAGAGAGAGTTTTACTTTAGATTTTCTTTTCTTTTTCAATGTAATTTTTATTTTTGTTTTTCTTTTAGGTTAGAGAGAGTTACATGAGAAAGAGAGGAAGAATTATTGTAGAGTGATATTATTGTAATTTTTTTCAAGAGACTTATATTGAAGGTGACATCAATAGAAACTCCCACTTTTCTTCATCGTACTCAATCTGGTCAAGCACCGTGTTCAAGTTATTTTTCCTATTTGCTTTGCTTTACTGCATACTGAGTTAAGTCTTTGTTATGGTTCAACAGTAGAGGTAAATATTCTTCTTTTATTTCTTTTTATTTTTGATTTTTGCATCAATACTTTTCTTTATCTCTTTTTGTTTCTTTTTCTTTTATAATTAAAATAAAACAACACCACCATCTCTTCTTCTACCATGTTCTCTTAACTAAACTTAATATTTTTATTTTCTATTTATAAATTGAGAAGGTAAGTATTAATTAGTTTTTTGTAAATTAAAAGAAGAAACTTACATAACGCTTCCATCGCTGTCCCTCCCTGTGAATCACAACCTGTTAGCCCTGAGCTACACGATAGAATTGAGAACCTAGCACTGTTCTAAATTTCTGTATTTTTTTGTGTGCAGTTTGGCTCGATCATAATTTTAGCGTCGTTGCCGGGGAGGGACAGTAAGTTTTCTTTTCATGTTGATTTACTTCAACGAATTAATCCCTTTTTCTTTTTTGTTTTGGTGTATAGGGGCTAATTACAGACATATTTTTACTCTGTGCCTCTGTCCAAGAAGGCAGAGCATTAGAGCCCACAACTGTGGTGAACTACTAGCTGTAGTCTCTTGTCGTTTGCTTTTCAGAGATTAACTCTCTGCAGTTATTAGTTTATCTATTTAACTCACTCTCTACATATTTCTAATCAACAGTAACTTGTTGCTTTCTAAATGCTAAAAATTGTTTAGACTTTTGCATCTTCGGGCATCTGTCTATTTTGTTTCTTTACATTACTGTTGAAGAGTGCTGGAGCAAAGGTATGTGTGCATTGCATATAGTTTAGAAAACATATTTTGAGTGATTCATATTGCTTGAATGTTATCTTTTGCTTTATAGTTGTACACTGTACTAAAAGACTAAGGGCATATCCTTAAACAAGATAAGGTGGGAAAGTCATTACCCTTCCTTAGCCCAAAAATCATCTCCTCACTCACTAACCCAGCCTAACATAAAATTGAGTAGACGTTGGCCCTAGGGACATCTCGGACTCAAATAGGGATTGACCTAAGGGGGAAGTTATTAGAAGTTGACACTTGCCAAATCGGTGTCTAAGGTTGGGGATTGAGGGGCGAAACCCTAAAGACTGATGGTTTGACAAAATTAGTTCGTTGCTTAGGCACAGATAACTTCCACCAATCTTGCCCCTACCTGGCCGATTAACTTGTGGTCAGGTTCTGCAATATACCTCCTGTGGATAATCAACAGTTAGGAGTCGTCTAGGTCTAAGCTCTACCCTAACATAGACTAGATTTTTCTTTATTTTCTTGTTTGTTTATTTGTTTGATTTTGTTTGTTCTTGTGAAAATAGATTATAATTATAATTATTCTAATTATAACTCAAATCCATATTTCACCCAAACCTCTTTCAACTCGGATATTACCAATCCGGCATTACATAACTCTAACCAACCAAGTACGCCAGACTGGTCTTATTCGAACAAATATATACCCAACCCAGTACTATGAACAAGAATGGGATAATCATCACCACTCTTTACCGAGTCAATGGGAATACAACTCCCCCGAGTTTTACTATCAAAAACCTTACTAACAAACAGCTTCAAATAATCCATACCAAGACCAACTTATAGAAGAGAAATCTTCTTTAGAAAAGACTTTTGAAGCCTTCCTTGAGTCCACACGACAAATACAAATCATAGCAGACTCAATTCTCCCAAAGAATTCTCAAATCCAAGATCCTTACTCTAATTTCCAAGACCAACCACAACAAGAAGAACCTGTTGACTTAGAAAAGAATATGAAATTTATGATTCAGTCCCAAAATGATTGTATTCAATCCCAAACGGATTGTCTTAAATCTCTTAATAGGATAGAAGCAAAAGTGAGTCATTTAGTTCATACAATTAATGATAGGAATAAGAAAACTCTACCTAACACATTTTCGACCACTCCTGATTCTCCTAGCCATATTCACGAAGAATCATGGTATCTTGGAGATTTTAACCAAGATTCACTTTCACCTCAAAACTTTGAACTTGACCAATATCAACCCATTGCCAAATTGGCAAGTTTTCATTTCACTGAGATTGAACTTGAAGATGAATGTGATTACTGATTCCCAATGTTATGATTCAGTTTCACTTTTTAAATCTATGCTGACTCTGATTTTCTTACACGATTTGGACCCAATTCCGAAGCCAACACTGATTCCTATCCCCATAGAGCTTGAACATGAACCAACTATATTGGATAATCACATTCTATTGTTGGAAATGAATGCGAACTTGAATTCTATAATTTTGACCAAACCCATGAACCGACTTCCGACTCTTGAACCTAAACTTGATTTGAGTTTTATTCCCGAGTCCGTATCGGTTCCCATTCCCTTCATTGTTGAGCCCAAATCATCCATTCCACAAAAATACATTCCATTATTGGATCAAGGTTTTGATCAATATGACTCCATGATGATACCCCAAGATTGGTCATATAACCGGGAAAAATTTCATGCTAGGTTCTTACATGATCCTATTCATATTGGGGAATATAAAAATCTTAAAAAGAAAGAGGTCATAAAAGGTGGGTTTCATGAAAATCTGCAGTATCTAGATTGGGTAGAAACGCTTGGCCCAATAAGACCACTACCGGAACCACCACCTTGAGGTGTCAATTTTTCTTCCCTTTCTCTTTTTTTTGTATTATTGCACTTCATTCATATATTGAGGATAATGCATGAGTTAGGTATGGGGGAGGGTTACTAACATGCTAACCTCAAAAAAAGTTCTTCTCTAAAACTTTTTGAAAAGGAAAATAATACTTTGACTTATTTTTTAAAAATTAAGTTAATTTTAAGGAATAAGAGGATCATAATTAGGATTTTTTATACTTAGTCAAAATGAAATTATTTGTTTGATTTTGAGGTCAGAAAGAAAATTTGAAAAAGTAATTTAGTCTTGATTTTTACCTTAATAAAATATGCATACTTTATACACTTACACACTTAGGGTTTTAAAATAAAGATTCTTATGCCTTATAAAATATATATATACATATATCTAAAGAAAAAATTCTCTGATTAAACTGGGCATTTGTGCCTCATAAAGCATAAGTATTCACGCCTAAAAGTTGTTCATATAAATAAAAATCCTTAGTTTTGTGGCCTTGTTTGCTCGATTCATAAGTCCTTGGGGTGTTTTCTCACCGGTACCCTAAAATCGTCTGGTTTAGGAGTCACCGACTAAGGCTCGTTATATGAGAGAATTAGAAAGCCTAATAGAACTAAGGGATATTACCATCATAAATAAAAAAAAGAAAAAAAGAAAAAATAATAAGGCATAAGAGTTTGAGTTGAAGAATCCTAAGCCAAATTTTCACGATCACAAGGTGCATATAACTTAGGGTAAAATAATAGATTAGATGAGAAATACAATTTTAATGCTTACCTTAATTGAAAATAAGTTTTTGAATAAAGACTAAGTTTAGGAATGACTAAGTTTTGATAATCCTATGACTTATAGATTACTTAAAATTTTACATTAATACTTCAAATATTTGTTCTTTTCAAAATGCATTTTCAAAAAAAAAAAAAATGCTAACAATTCATTCTTTTTTCATTGATTTTGTGGGTGTAATCCACTGAAAACACTCAGGAGACTATAACTCCTCCTCTCGGGGTAACTTAGAGTTTTAAAGGCTTGTTGCACATGCTAAGTGCAATCACGTGACATGTGAAAGTGGTCCAATAAAAATCTTAGGTTGTTTTGTTTTGTTCGAGGACGAGCAAAAGATAAGTGTTGGGGTGTGTTTGGACACATATATTGCATAAATATTATTACATTCCTACATATATTCTGTAATAAATTATTACAAAATCACTTGTCTTAATGTCTTAATTCATGCAGGGTATGATAGGGAGAAGATAATTATGAAATTTATCCAATTAAATTCAAAAGTTCAAAAGAAAGGGGATCGATTCAAATCCAAATGTTCTAGAAGCTATCTTATTTGAAAATTAGATAATCAGATAAGATAATATCATCTAATTTCAAGAAAAAAATAGATTATTTAAAAATCTTATCGATTTTGCTGAAGATAAATGTATATCTTATCAATTCTAGAAGACAAACTGAAAATCAAAGAGGATAAATGGATAGAGAAGAAGATCAACGATGAGATGAAGCAATTTAAATTCAGATTCAGGCTGGATAGAGTTTAGAATTTTAATCATAAATTTCGCTAACCGAAACTCAAATTTGATGATTCAAGATGTTGCAGAAAGAAGACTTAATGGGATACAATTCTCTGTTGATCACTTGTTCCAATTCTATCATTTGTTAAGTGATATTCAGCAATCAACACGCCAGCAAGCTGTAGATCAGAATTTAATTTCTGGATAAATCAAATCAAGTTTGGAGATAAGGGAAGAATGCAAATTCAGAAATATATAGCACTTCCTATCTTCATACGGGTTCTATCCCTCTGGTTTTCTCCTATAAATACCCTCATACCTCAAAGGCAGAAAGGGCACCACTTCAGAGAGAGTTTTACTTTAGGTTTTTCTTTTTTTCTTCAATATAATTTTTATTTTTTGTTTTCTTTTAGGTCAGAGAGAGTTACATGAGAAAATAGAGGAAGAATTATTGTAGAGTGATATATTATAATTCTTTTTCAAGAGACTTATATTGAAGGTGACATCAATGGAAACTCCCACTTTTCTTCATCGTACTCAATCTGGCCAAGCTCCATGGCTTTACTTCATACTGAGGTAAGTCTTTGTTATGGTTCAACAGTAGAGATAAATATTCTTCTTTTATTTCTTTTTATTTTTGATTTTTGCCTCAACACTTCTCTTTATCTCTTTTTGTTTCTTTTTCTTTTATAATTAAAATAAAACAACATCGCCATCTCTTCTTCTACCATCTTCTCTTAACTAAGCTTAATATTTTTATTTTCTTTATACACTGAGAAGATAAGTATTAATTAGTTTTTGTAAATTAAAAGAAGAAACTTGCATAACGCTTCCATCGCTATCCCTCCTTGTGGATCACGACCGCTAGCCCTAAGCTACACGATAGAATTGAGAACCTAACACTATTCTAAATTTCTGTATTTTTTGTGCAGGTTTGGCTCGATCATTAATTGTCAAGTGTCATATATCAGGTGTCAGGTATCAAGTATAACATATCAAGTACCCGTGTCAGATATCAAGTGTCGGGTATCAGGTGTCAAGTATAACTTGTCAAGTACAAGTGCTAGATATCAAGTGTCAAGTATCAGGTGTCAAGTATAACATATCAAGTGCCGGTGTCAGATATCAAGTGTCAAGTATCAAGTGTCGGGTGATAACATGTCAAATACCGTTTCAAATATCAAGTGTCAAGTATCAGGTGTCAAGTGTAACATATCAGGCACTGGTGCCAAATATCAAGTGTCATGGATCAAGTGTCAAGTATAACATATTAGTGTCAGCATCATATATTAACTCATATAGCGATGTATCATGTACTAAAAGTCACAGTAGCAATTATTAGGCATGTAGTAACAAAAGAAAAATACTCGCATATCAAATATGAACTCGCACAATGAGACACATGTATTAAAAAGCAGGATAATAATTAATAGGTATGCAACGATGGTAATAAAGCATGAAGCAACACAAGAAATGTAATCGCCTAAAAACCAGAATTAAATACAGAGTAATATTCGGTAAATTCACGAACACGACGTG
>JAVJIF010023741.1:0-52809 GCA_038442645.1 Agave tequilana
GCCCGGGACAACGGTCCACGAGTATCCGGTGCTGAGCCGGAACGTACCGCTAGGTACCGGGACTTATTACGCCGAACAGGAATAGAGTATCGCAGATCCCATAGAAATAGGCCTAGGGCGTGTGCATACCCGGCAGGAATAAATAGGAGTAGGGGTGCCAGCACACCCCACGGAATCCCTGGTGGCCGCCAGGTGATCCCTCAAGTATGTGGCCACGTGTGACTCGATTAAGCCACCATAACATGATTATTCAGGGCCCATCAGTTTTCCCCAAACCGGGTGCAAGTTGTCTTATTATAATTTAATATGTAGTTAGCAATTCACAGGAATAAAAGGATCAGGACATGATCAGGAATTCAGGAGTACATGAATACTATAGATTCGGGTCACTGTATATATAATACAAGATAACAAGCACATGATTCAAGTCATTGTATGTAATACAGAATAACATGGCAGGATTCCCGTGAATGTGATAATCACAGGTCAGGTATTAATATATCAGGAGGCAGGTGGTAAGTCATGTTATAATGAGGTATAATGAGGAGCAAGTGCTAAGTAGTAAGTCATGTCAGGTGATAACACATCAGTTGCTAAATGATACAGACAGGTGTATGTCAAGAGTTTATATAACAAGTATGTACATCACGATATAAAATGGGAATACCAATACAAATACATAATGCAATACAAGTCAACCCGACAATGTGGGAAAGTCCAAAGGGAAGGCGAGGACACTCGCCTAAATACGAAAATACTGTGAAATCCCCGATCTCTGGAAATTCAGGAACCAACGCGTAAACGCGTTCAATATAAAGGAGGAGAGAGAATGAACCAAGAGGAGAGAGAATGAAGACGCGGGAGTCGCAGACGCGAGAGTCGCGTTGCGTAGATTTCTACAAACGCGGGGTTCGAGACTCGCGTTTAAGCAAGGACATGAGAAGAACGCAGACGCGAGAATGAGCTCCGCGTCACGTTGATACAAGAACGCGAAGGTCGCGTTAAGAAATCGCTTGAATGCGGGGTTTAGCTCCGCGTCTCTAACAATTAATCAACAAAAGAAAGAGAGATACAGGAGTGAGGAAAGAGGGGAGAGAGGGACGCAGTGATGGGAGAGACGCAAGGATGAAAATAAAGGAAAGAAAAGAAAGAAAGAAAGAAGGAAGGAAAATGAAGAAAGAAAGAAGGAAAGAAAGAAAGAAAAAGGAAAGAGGAAAGGAAAGGAAAGAAAGAAGGGAAGGGAAGGGAGGATGGCCGGCCATAGCCGGCGGTCGCCGGCGGCGGCCGGAGGCCGGAGGTGGGCGGCCAAAAGCCCCAAGCCCAAGGCAAAAATGGGAGTGCAAGTGTAGTTAAAAATGGAAGATTGGAGTACAAAAGGGGTTTTGGAGAGCAAAGCAATAGCTCGTTGGAAATAGTACGACGAGGAGAGGAAGATGGCATAGTTCGTGGTGGCCAAGGTGGTGTAGGTGGTGGTGGAAATGGTGGTGAAGCTTTGGAGGTTAATGGGTTCATGGTGGAGGAAAAGAGGAAGAAGAAGGTGGTGAAGTTGTTGTTGTTGTTGTTGGAATGAAGGAGGAGATGGAGGAGAGAATGGTGGAGGAAATGGTGGTGGAGAAATGTGGAGATGGTGGCCGGCCAAGGGAGGGCACGACTCAAACCATGGAATGGGCTGCTAGTTCGTTCTCAGGAAAGAGAAGGAAAGGAAAAAGAATGAATGAAAGAGAAGGAAAAGACGGGGTGTATATATAAAGGGAATCTTAGGGTTATTACAAGATTGCCATTGTTATGATTTCCTTTAAAATGAGACTTGCGTCTCCATGAAACCAGACATGCGTCTAGACCAAAGAGCAAAATGCGGAAATTAAATCCGCGTCCAGTAGAAAACGCGAAAGTCGCGTTTAACAGAGGAGAGAGAAAGTTATAATGACTTGATTAGAGTTGATTATCAGTGCCTTAAATGCAGAAAGAATGCAAATCTTCGCATTTAATGACCAGATCTGAGTCTGGTGAGACTCGCGTCTGAGCAGGGAGAGAAAAATTAGAAAAAGAAAAAAATAAAATATCAGGATAAGATTCCGGTATCTGGGGAAAAACACCGAAAACTCCGAAAAAGCTCGAAAAATGAAGTAGTTCGGAAAGCTTCCCAAAAATTCTCAAAAATAATAAATATTATTTAAAGATTTTTGGTAAAAATAGTTTTTAGAAATTCAATCCCATTTTCAAAATAAAAATCTTGAAGTCAACCGTCGATACCGGTCTGCACCGGTCGGCCGGATTTTGATAAAATCTGAAAAATCTCAGAAAATGCCAGAAAGGAGAAAATATAATTCTAAGAAGAAATATAAAAGCAGCAGAATCCAGAAATTTGATTCCAATTGTAAACTAAAATTCCTGGAATCAACCAGCGATACTGGCCGACACTAAATCCAGTAGAATTTCGATAAATTTAGAAAAATCTCAGAAAAATTATTTAGATAGAAAATGTAATTTTAAGAAGTTATGGGAAAGTCGTTTTTAGAATTTCAACTCCGTTTGTAAATTAAAAATCTGAGAATCGAACAACGGCACTGGTCGACACCGGTTTGAAGAATTCCAATTTAATTCAGGAAAATTTCAGAAAATCATAAAAAATTTAAAATATTAGAAAATGATGTTTGAAACTGAAATCGATCAAATCAGAATAGTAGAAAGATCAAATCGAGTAATACTCTAGGATCGGGCTCCCGGTTCAGACTAGGGCTGACTCTGAGTCCACGAATCCAGATCCACAGCAAAACGATCATATAAATAATTCATAATACAAAACAAATACTGAAACCAAATCAAAAAATACGATCGAAAATATGAATACGCAACTAAGTACGTATTCCAAGAGCGGGTGTTACAGGCATCCCTGCTGGGCACATCAAAGACAAGTTTCTGAATCGCTCAATGTAGTCACGGACAGATTCACCCTTCTTCTGCATGGTGGAGAGGATCTTGTCCATGGTTACCTCGGTATCGTCCTCATAGAAACGAGAAAGGAATCGGGTTTCCAGGTCGATCCAAGAGTTGACAGAGCCCGGAGGGAGACTTCGGAACCAGTCCAATGCTACCCCCTTTAAGGTGCCAATGAATAGTCTAGCCATGATGGCATTATTGTCTATAACATTACCGGTCTGAGACCGAAAATAATAGATGTGCTGGTTTGGCGAGCTCTTACCATCGTACGTATGTAACGTTGGTGGTTTGAACTTTGGTGGGTATGGTACTGAATCCCACTCCAACGGGTAAGGACGGGCTGCCCCTACTTTCTTTAATTCATCCCTCTGAGTTAGGGATGCAATTTGAGCTTGGATGCCCTTAAGGACTTCAGCGTCCAAAGAAGAACCCTCCTTCAACTTCTCCGTCCTTGGCTGTTCATTACTAAGATGTTCTTCCTCATCGTGATTGCTTCCGGTATCATTATTATTCCGGTTATTGAGGAGTTGAGCGAGCATCTGTTGAATGTTGTCAAAGCTTCTTGCTGGGCTTTGGAAGTTTGCTCCTGAGCTTCCAAATGTCGACGAAGGTCTTCGTTACCATTGTCAGCCATATTTACTGATGCTCTGTCTGTTCGCACTGAGCTGACGGTCGCCGAAGAGGCATACCCACTATCTTCATCTTCTTCATCAGACCACTGGACTGATCCTCTCTTTGGTTCCAGCGAGGCTACTGCAGTTGAGGAAGATGGTTGTTCATAACTTTAGGGTATTACAACCCTAGATCTGGTATTTCGGGAAGACACCCTCTTCATGCACCAAGACTTCGCCTAAGCATGTGCTGTAATCTGAATCTGGGGAGCTGTAGGGAGTGTCGTCGGACGCTTTGTCTTCCCCTGCGCAGCTCTCGTCCTCTTCGGTCATGTTGACGGATGCAGAGGGTAGATCTCGCGAGATACTCCTTTTATGATGTTTCACCGGG
Source organism: Agave tequilana (assembly GCA_038442645.1). Classification (NCBI taxonomy): domain Eukaryota; kingdom Viridiplantae; phylum Streptophyta; class Magnoliopsida; order Asparagales; family Asparagaceae; genus Agave; species Agave tequilana. The sequence goes on from JAVJIF010023741.1 coordinate 3,943, forward strand.
GCTTGTACCGACAGCCGATCAAAAACTGATCGTCGGCCTGGAGAAGTGGCGAGGATTGGTCCTAGTCGGCAATGGACCGAGTGGACTGTCACCAGCTGACATCCCACTTGTTGACAACAGGGGGGAGTAGTTCAGAAAGATTCTGACTTCCGTTTGTTTGTCAAGAATCCTCGCAAGTTAGGCCCAGATGGGCCTAAACGATCCAGCGCAGAGGCTCTTTGGATCGCGCGTAGGATGATGTCCTGCTCCTTTTATCCCCGCAGAGGGGATTAGCACTGAATAGTGCTTCAGCTCTAACTTCGCGGCTAAGATCCTTGGAAACGCCCTTGGGCGCTGAAGCTGCATAAGCAACGCTGTCAACACTTAGGGATAATCCCTTAGCTCCGCTGCGAAGAGCGAGCTTAATACTGGAGGACTGGGGGATGAAGCACGCTGTGGTGCTTTGGTTCCAGCTTCGCGGCTATGAACCTCACGCGTACGCTGTGGTACAGTAGCTTCGCTCATGAGAACGAGGCTAGCGCGAGTTGTAGCTCTTAAGTTGGGCGAAGGTATGGTCACCGCTGTAACTTCGCGGCTGGCAGCATTGTCGGAGCAGGCAGACATCTTACCTTTTTCTTCGCGAGAGAGATGTACTTGTGGCGTAACTACGCCTGAGGCTTTATACAGAGCCTTATGCTTTGGCCTCCACATCTACTTTGACAAGGGAGACATAGGTTCGCAGGGAACCTGACCAGCCACACGCGAGGGAGGGGGTGTTGGCAGAATTCTGCTCTTGGTTTCTGTTCTGAAACCTTGGTCATGGAGACCTTTCTATATTTCCGTGTGTGAAACATTAGATCACCCCCAGAGAGGACTTCTTCAAATTTTTCTTGGTCGAAGTGGATGACCAGTTCTGAAAAGTGTTTGAACTTGGACTGCGGGCGTGCTTCCTTGTTGCGCCAGAGAACCGCAGTAGGCTCGTAGAGAGCCTTATCTGTCTCCGCAGAGACTTGCCTTGAAGATTTAGCCAGAGAAGCTCTGGCTGCACCGGCTTTCCTGAATTCAGAGATAGACCGAAGGTCTGTTCGTCACATTGCGACACTTGATTCTCAGCAGTGGAGAATTCGATCCCCAGCAGAGTCGCCACCTTGTTTTCCATTGATTTGCAAAGGGGAAACTTACAAAAAAAGTGTCGAGGAGCTAAATTACAAGTAGCACAAAAGATTACAAGTAGATCTCCTCGGAGATTCTGGAGAAGTGTGCCGGTAGGAGTCTGGTCAGTGCGTGACCACTTTGTCCCTTTTACGATGCGAGCGATGAGATTCCCTTCTCGCCTGGTTCAGGGAATCAGAGAACGGAAGGTTGGTAGAACCCTCTTGTTGCTTCTCAAAACCGCCTTCGCTTAGGAATTCCTTCTCGCCTGGTTCTGAAAATTCCTTGAGTAGGGTATCAGCACCCTGATTAGAGAAGCGGTTCTCTAAAGTCTCTGAATTCTTGGAAGCAAGAGAGTAGATCTCTGTTTGTGCGCGCGATGCGTCCTCTCGAGAAGTCTGTCATCTCTCTGGAGCGTGGTCTTCTCATGTGTGGAGGTCTCTGCTTGTGGAGATCCCGTGCCGTCTCTCTGGAGGTGGTCCTCTCTCTTTGTGCCCCTGGTGGGCTATTTATAGGGAGAGAGCAGGGGTATAATTGTCCCTTGAAAATATGGAAATAGATTGAATCAAATCTGTTTAAATCTGCAAAGCAGCCTTACTGCGAGGCTAGGATCAGCTTCTGCGAAGTTAGAAGTAGCAGGTCGGTTGATCCTCTTGATCTGTTTTGATCCTTCCATATAGTTGGAAGATCTCCCTTGATCCTCTTACTCGTTTTAGGAGAATCAAGAGATTTATGGCAATCAACTGCCAAATTTGATCTTAGATTTGATCTTAATTGGATTTGATCTCAATCCTAATTAGATTTGATCTCATCTGGAGATTTAATTGGTCAAAGGTTGACCATAGTAGACCAGCAGCGGAGCTGCCGCGTTGAGCTCACAGCGGAGCTGGAAGGCGCATGTGGCGAAGTCAGAAGATAGCTCTTCAGCGGAGTTAGATATCGTCTGTGGTGAAGCTACTGAACACCCTTCTGTGCGGTTGCATGTGGCTTCAAGCGAAGCTAACTCTCTCTGCGGAGTTAACTGAGCACTTCAGGCGAAGCTATAAGTTAGCTCCCTGGCGGAGCTGTGAATGGCTTCAAGGCGAAGTTGGATGATCTTAGCCTCTCAGGCGAGGCTGTCCCTTTGGGCTCATGTGATGCTAAGTGCTAGCATCTTAGACCTGCTGAGGTCTGTTTAGAGACAATCTGGGCTTACTGTCTGCTTCACTGGATCAGTAGAGTCCAAGTTGCTTCCTTGTCCCTCAGAGATGGGTGAAAAATTGGTCGTCAGCTTATCTGTCACTTGTCTTTGTAAATATCAACAAGTACAGAACTGGTCGTCAGCTTGTTTATCGCTTGTCTTTTGTAAATGTCAACAAGTTTAGACATTGTTCGCACCAATCAGCCTATCTTTCACTTGTCTTTTGTAAATGTCAACAAGTTTAGACATTGTTCAGGCCAGTAAGAATCTTGTCTTTTTTTAAAGTGTCAACATCTTTTCCCAAAGTGGAGTGTGAAAAGATAGAATGATTAACTTAGACTTAGGAAGTATGGGAACTAATACCGACTTAGAAAAGTGACTTAAGTCAAGTAAAGGTCAGGAAGTCGAGTCAGGTGTGGTTCAGGAAAATGGGTCCAAATCAAGAAGTTAAAACTCAAGTCCACATTCATTTTCCCACAATGGAATGTGACTTAATATTGGTGATTCAAGTTCAAGAATGACAAGTGTGGGAATCAAAACTGACTCTAAAATATTACTCAAGTCAGGTAACAAAACAGGAGTCAATATTGATTCGGGAATTTGAACTGGATCACAAAATTGAGAATCTAGGTCACATTTCTCATTGAGTTCAATTTCATAAAAATGAGAACTTGCCAATTTGTCAATGGGACTTTTAAAAATATGAAATTGGTCAAGTTCAATAAATGATCATCAAAGATGGGCAAGTCAATTTCATTATGAATTGGCACAGGATCCAATGTTGACTCGGAAAAAAGATTGAAATCAGGTGAAGACACCGGAGTCATTGTTGAATCAGGAAGTAGAATTGAATCACTAAGTTGAGGTTCAGGATCATATTCATTCTCAAGTTCTATTTTAGGAAAGGAATAACTTGCCAAACTGTCAATATCATTTTTAAAATTTGGAGTTTGGGCAAGTTCAAATGATTGTGCTGAAATGGAACCTTATTTTTCAAAACAACATGACTCTTCAGCTCTAACAGAATGGTTAACAACATCAGAACTGGCCAAACGGTGAGAACGTAGAGTTTGGACCATCATATCTATGTCATGATTACGAGCGTTTTGAGCCTGAGTCATGGCTTCAAGCATCTTTTCATAGTTGATAGGTTCATCGTTTTGTTGCGATTGGTCTTGAAAAGATGAAGTGTTGCATTGGAATTGGTGGTAAAATTGTGAGTCCATCAGATTTTGTGATTGTTGTTTGGACTCACGCATACTCATTTCCAAAATTGATGGTTTTCTATTTTGGACTGGTAGAACTGAGTATGAATCTGGAAATATTGTTGACAAGGTGGATAAGGAGGACAAGTTGGTTGAAAATTGGACTCGGGGGAGGTAAATCCTCACTGACTCTGTGAAGAGTTGAAATTATTCTAAAAATTATGGTTATAAGATTGAGGGCATGGGTTATATTGATTCAGATAAGACCAATCCGGCACACTAGGTTGGTTAAAGTTATGATATGCCGGGTTGGTAATATCCGAAAAAGTGGTTGGTGTGTAATATGGATTACCATTAAAATTGGAAAAATTGTTGTTATAAGCCATATTACACAATAAAATACAAACAAAGAAAAAACAAACAAATAAGCAAACAAAAAAGAAAAAATTCTAACGAAGTTAGGGTAGACCTTTGACCTAGACGACTCCTAACTGGTTAGACTGTCCATAGGAGGTATAATGCAGACTTTGACCACAAGCTAATCAGTCAGTCAGGGCAAGATTGGTGGGAGGTTATCCGTCAAAGACGTTCCTTAATTAAGTAACCACCAACCTTCGGGCTTTCGGCCCTTAATCCCCTTCCTAGACACTGATTTGGCAGGAGTCAAATTTCAACACCTTTCCCCTTAGGATAATCTCCTAATTGAGTCCGAGATGTCCCTAGGGCCAACGTCTACTCATTTTTAGTTAGGCTTGGGTTAGTTAGTGAGGAGACTATTTGTGGCCTTAGGGAGGGTAATGACTTCCCCACCTTATATTGTTTATAGGACAAGCCCTTAAGTCAATTTAGTGCAGTGTACAAGTATATATAAAAAAAGTAACATTCAAGCAATATTTCATACAAGAATGAACCTTATACTAAATGCTATGCACACATACCTTGGCTCCAGCACTCTTCAACAGTAAATAAAAAATGAAATGAAATAGACACGTGCCTAAATGCAAAGTCTAAATAATTTTTAGCATTTACAATCAACTTTTTACTGTTGTGTTAAAAATGTATATACTGTGAGTCAAACACGGAGATAAATGCTACAGAAATTCAGATTTTCAATTCAGCCAACCTGCAAAAATACATGTTAGTAGTTCACTCAGTTTTGCCACTGAAATGTAGCAAATCTGAGGGCTTCTTGGCTCTGCTTTCTTGAGCAGAGTCCAAGGCCACTTATGTGTCCACTGCAGCAAGAATTCCTTGTTGTTAAATCTGTACAAAAAACAAAGAAGAAAGTTAACCAAAAAATGTAAACTTTTAAAGAGAGTAACTTACCGTCCCTCCCCAGGAACGGTGCCAAAATTTTGATTGAGCTTGAACCTGCACACAAAATACAGAACTTCAGAACCTTCAAAACAGTAGTGCAAGGTGCTCAATTCTACTGCAATAGCAAGTGGCTATGCGGGTCGTGATCCACAAGGAGGGACTAGTGATGGAAGCTTTTTAGTGAGTTTTCTTTTAAGATACAAAGTATTGTTAAAGTTCTTCTTTAGTTCTTTAAAAGAAAAGAGAAAAATGAAGTAAAGTAGAGTTAGAAAGAAAGCGGTAGAATAAGAAGGTGGAGAAATAAGAAGTGATTTGTACAAATGAGATTGAAAAAAGAGTGATAAAAGATTTGGTGGATTGTGGTGTTCTAAACTAAATGATTAAAAGAAAAGAAACTAAAAATTACTTACTTCTTTTGGTCAAATACCTACCTTGAATCTTTTGTAATGATGTTAACTTGAAGCAAGGCGATCAACGTATAGCTCATAAGAGTTGATTCCCGTTTTCTCCACATTATATCATCAAGACGTTGCAAGTATGAAGTGATACAGAATGAAACTCAAAATCCATCGTCATGGGCTATCGGCGGCACTCGCAAAGGCAAGGCTCTTTCGATGCTTTTAGACTCACTTGGATAACAATTGTACCAAAAGAAGAAAAGTAGAGAAGAAGAAGAAGAACACAAAAACAAAGTACATACAAAAGGGAACTACAGATTCGATTTTATAACAATAAGAGAAAAGAATGAAATTTTACACCGGTGTCACTCTCAGCACAAGCTTCATTCTCGTTCTCCTATGAAACTCTGATCTCCTCTGATTTACATAAATTAAAACTAAAATTACATGAAATGAAAAACAAAAACCTACACTACAAAGAATGAAATACTGGACTAAATCCTATCTCTGCATGGTCGTTCTCCTTGCCTTTGAGATTGTAGGTATTTATAGAAGAAATGCAAAGGTTAGAGGAGTATGAAGATAGGGAAAGCTGGCTATTTTTGAATTAGAATCCTCTCCTTATCTCCAAACTTGATTTGATGTGGATATTCAGTTCTGATCTGCAGTTTGTTGGCGTGTTGATTTCTGAATATCACTTATCAAATGACAGAATTAGAAATAGTGATCAACATAAGCGTTGTAGCCCTGTAAGTCTTATTTCTGGATCATCTTGAATCATTAGATTTGAGATTTGGTTGCAAAAGTTATAATTCAAATACTAAAATGTATCCAGTCAGAATCTGAGTCAAACTTGCTTCATCTCATCCGTTTATCTTCTCTCTATCCATTTGTCTCTCTGCATTTGATATTATCCTTGGTTGATCTTTAGCTAACCAAAATGGATTTATAAAAATCTAAATTTTACTGGTTTCCATTTGGTGTTATCTTTCTGATTTGCTTTGATCTTCAGCTGAACATTTGCCCCAATCCTTGATTTGTTCTAACTAGATCTGGGATCATCCTCAGCTAACCAAATAGATTCAGTTAAATCTGATTTTAACTGGTATTTATTTGGTTTAATCCTCTTTCTCATCATTATTATCTTAAGACAAGAAAATTAGCAGATTTATTATACGATAAATGTAGGAGTGTAATGAAAAGAATACAAAATATATGTACGATCAGTCAACATCTAAGGACTTGTCTTCAGTGATTTTTAGACAGCCTATAGAACCCCCTCCGAAGTTTTTGAAGCTCCGTAGTTGATTGGGACGGATTTCGAAATACTTTGGACTTTATGTTGATTTGAATTCCCATGATTGGACTGGTAATCTTTTGAGATGTCCTGAGCTTGATCTTATCTGGATTCAGGTCTTCGTGAGTGTACTATGAAACTACTTGAAGCCTCCAAGGTAGATCTTTGTGAGTGTCTAGATACACAGTTTAGAACTTATCTGAGCTCTGATTTATTTATCAGTGTACTATTGAATCGGTAGAGTTGTCAATTGTTTTTGCCAGTGTACTGTTGAATTGATTGCAGAAGCGGGGACATACTATGGTATTGGCAAGAAAAGAAGCGGCCTCATCTGTTGAAGGCGCGGGTCTCATCTGTTGAAGATGCGACCTTGAAACGTGGGATCGCGTTGGATGTTTCTGAACATGAGCCTCGCGTTGAGCTTGTTTGAAGCGCGGCTCTCGTGAAACGCAGGGGTCACGTTGGAGGCTTCCAGACTCGAGCTTCATTTGCTTCAAATGAAAAGGTCGTGTTGGAGAATTCTGGACGCAAATCTCATTGAAAATGCGGGTCTCCTCCGTGTCATGTATCAGCTCGATTTGAGCTCGAGATATGCGTCGCGTATCTCAGCTGTTGGGAGGTCTATAAAAGACCCAGGTCTTTTAACAGTCAAATCACTTGACTGTTTATCTCTCTTAATTAGACTCGCATCTAAAAATCAAAAGCTCTTGAGTTTTCTTAAAGCCCCATAAAGTTTCAAGCTTTTTCCCAATCTCATTTGAATGATTTATATGCATATGGCTCCAAAAGCGAAGGCTTTCTCTTCCTTCTCCAGCGTCGCTGCTGTTGAAACCCAAATGGGTGGTATTCCTCCTCAGGAAGCCCCCATTTTAGGTAAAGACTTTTCAAATGGCTTTCGCCATTATTATAAATATGAAGTGGCTTTGTCGTCTTAATTTCTTCTTGAAGTTTGAACAGTCGACGGGGATCTCGTAGGTTCGCATTTAATTTGTGGACATGGTTCTCACGTTGATAAGCAGAATGCGGTCTGGCGATCCTTGCATTTCTTTGCCTTGTTAATGTGACCCTCACGTCTGTGAATTGAACGCGAGTCCGGTGGGCTCCGCGTCTTGGGACTTCTAAACGCAAGTCTCTTTATGAGACTCGCATTTGAGTCTCAGGACTTAGAAATATTTCTAAGTTTTCAAGTCTGAAGCTCAGACGCGGGTCTCATGTGAGCCTCACATTTTATCTCTTGGACTCAGGTCTCAGTACTTTGTTAATTTTCATTGCCTCAGAATTATAACTTGTATTCTTTTTTTTTTGCAGTGAGGTACTCGTTGAATCCCTTGACCAAGAGGAACCACTTCGGTCACATTGGTGGTACTGACCCTAATTTCCTCTTCAGTCTGCGGAAGAGTCTCTGCATACACTGGAATAAACGAGGAGCGACAAGCCATTTAATTAAGGGCACTGCCTCAACTCTGCGAGTGCTCATCTCGGACGGGAGGTTTGAATCTGCGAACCGTCGTCTACTCAGAAAATCAGTATTCCTTTTGGAGATGCCATCGACGAAAATGAGGAGGTTTTGTTTGACGGGAACTATAAGTGGCTTCGTCAAATCGGAGAGCGTCGATTCTTCCTCCCGAACATGGAACAGATGTTTTCATTATCATACTTGCAGTCTATATCTCTTCATCGGTACATGGACTGGTACTTGGTCAAGGCACAATGGGGTGTTTCGATCGGAGGATCTCCAATCATGTTGCTTTCCCTGACGGTCATAGTAGGGAGATTCTTGAGCTACTCCCAAGCTCGATGAAGCAGGAGTTTCCAACAAGCAGAACTCCTAAGAAAGCTGCTACTTTTATCAGCCGGTTCATGAAGTGAAGGGTGAATTTCCTCAGTCTGACTTTTGGGTGCCAGGATGGATGTACTCAACAACAACTCTTGGTAGGCGAGATAGTCTGCTTCATCCTCAAGGAATTAGAGGAGCTACTGCTCAAGTGTGGGTTTGCATCACGCCGTCAGGCCGTGTGTTATGGAATCGCTCTGAGTCATTATAACTTATTTGAAATCTTTGAGAAGTATAATCTAGATACTTGCGCGTTTTTACTCCGGTGGGAGAAATGGGATTCACTCTGTATAAAATGTTCGAAGTCTTGGGGTTGTTCATGAGAGATTTACCGTATGAGGAGTACATTCCTAGCACTAAAGAACTGCACCTATTGAAGAAAGATGCTCTTCAAGTGTATGAGACCTACTGGGAGGTCTTGTGTCATTTCCATATTTGCGCTCAAGCGACCAGGTGGACGTATAGAGGAGTTAAGCAGATGTCGTGTGGGCTAACTAACTCTTCCGGGGTTTAAGAGAAAAATAAGGCTTAGTATCCCGACTGGCGTCCAGCACAGATGCATAGATCACAGAGAGGATTTCTAAATTAGTAATCTTGTATACAACGGAGTCAAGCGAAGACACCTTCAAGCTTGACACTATTTTTGATAGCTTCCACCACCAGGCAAAAACTCCCAGCTCGGACAGAGACTTACTGGTGGGTTCCTGATGTTATGGTTGAAGCGGTGTGTTGTGCCCACACTACCTCATGAGGTCATTGTTGACACTCTAAAAAAGACAAGATTCCTAACTGGCCTGAACAATGTCTAACTTGTTGACATTTACAAAAGACAAGTGGCAGACAAGCTGACGACCAGTTCTTCACCCATCTTAAAAGGGACAAATCAGCAACTTGGACTCTACTGATCCGGCAGAGCAGACAGTAAGCCAAGAAAAGCTCATAGGGGACACTAAGTTAGATTAACACTTAGCCCCGCATGAGCCCACAAGATGGGTCTCGTATAAGAAGCTGAAATTGCTTAGCATCACGGAGAGTACCCCTCGCAAACTTCGCTGCAAGAGGTGCTCAGTTAACTCCGCAGGCGGTTCACTTCGCCCAAATCCTATGCAGCCGCGCAGAAGGCTAATGGGTAGCTTCGCCACGAAAGTATCCAGCTCCGCTGAAGAGCTTTCTTTCTAACTTCGCCAGATGCTTCCCCCAACTCCGCTGCGAGCTCAACAAAGTAGCCCCGCTGCGGGTCTTTTATGGTCACCTTTGACCAATCAAATCTCCAGATGAGATCAAATCTATTCAAGATCAAATCTAAATCGAGATCAAATCTGAGATCAAATTTGGCAGTTGTTTACCATAATCTCTTGACTCTCCTAAAATAAGTAAGAAGATCAGGGGAGATCTTTCAGTTATTTGGAAAGAATCAAAGCGGATCAGGAGATCAACATTACCTGCTATTCCTAACTTCGCAAAAGCTGATTCTAGTCTCGCGACAAGGTTACTTTCCAGATTTAAACAGATTGACTCAATCTGTTTCCAGATTATCAAGGGACAATTATACCCCTGCTCTCTCTATAAATACCGTACCAAAGTCGTACAGAGGACGACCGAGACCCCTCCGAAGAGAGGAAAAAAGACAGAGACCTACTCTCTTACTTCCAAGCATTCAGAGAACTACTTCTCTAATCAGGGTCCTAATACCCTAAGATCTTCCTCCTTTCAAGGAATCTCCGGAACCAGGCGAGAAGGAATTCCCAAGTGGAGGCAGTTTGAGAGATAACAAGAGGGTTCTACCAACCTTCTGTTCTCCGATTCCCCGAACCAGGCGAGAAGGGAATCCCATCAGGCAGCAATCCGATTGTCTGATCGCTCGCATCGTCAAAGGGATAAAGTGATCGTGCGCTGATCAGATTCCTACCGTACACTTTCCTAGAAAACTCAGAGAGATCTACCTGTAATCTTCCTACTGCAAGAATTACTTATAATTTAGCTCCTCGACCCCTTTTTTTTGTAAGTTTTCCCCTTCGGCAAAATCGATGGAAAACAAGATGGCGACTCCGCTGGAGATTGAATTCTCCACTGTTGAGAATCAAGTGTCGCAATGCGACGAACAGACCTTCAGGTCTACTGCTGAATTCAAGGAAGCCGGTATGGCCAGAGCCCCTCTGGCTAAATCTTCGAAGCAAGTCTATGTGAAAACAGATAAGGCTCCCTGCGAGCCTACCACGGCCCTCTGGCGCAACAAGGAAGCAGGCCCGCAATGCAAGGGTCAGAATTTTGAGCCTGTTACCTTCGAGAACCTAGTAGTTCATTTCAACCAAGGAAAATTCGAAGAGCTCCTCTCTGGGGGTGGTCCAATGCTCCATGCACGAAAGCATAGAAATGTCTTGATAACTAAGATTTCGGAGCAGAAACCGGAAGTAGAATCCTTCCAACCCCTCTCAGCCTCGCGTGTGGCTGACCAGGTTCCCTGCGAACCGAAATCTCCTCTTCTAAAGCAGATGTGGAGGCCAAAGCAGAAAGCTCTAGGCGTAGCTACGCCACAGGTGCACTTGTCCCGTGAAGATAAAAAGGGCTGCTTACTTCGCTGAGGCCATTAGCCGCGAGGCTAAAACAGCGACTATGCCTTCGCCTAATTCAGGAGCAGTGACTCCTCCCATCAACCTCGTTCTTCCAAGTGAAGTTGCTAATGACAGGGCAAACACAACGCTAGCACCTCAGGATACGCGCGGAGTTCCCGGCCGCCAGGCTAGGACTAAAGCACCCAGTGGTGCTAACCTCCTTTGCAGCAAGGTAGCGCATAAAGCACCACAACGTGATTCGCTCCCCAGTTCATCAAGCACTAAGCTCGCCCTTTGCAGCAGAGCTAAGAGATTGTCCCTAAGTGTTGACAGCGGTGCTTATGCAGCTTCAGTCCCCAAGGGCATTTCCAAAGCTTTTAGCCGCGAAGCTAGAGCTAAAGCATAACTTAGTGCTAATTACCTCTGTAGTGATGAAAAGAGCAGGACATCGTCCTATCCGCAATCCAACAGAGCCTCTGTGGTAAATCATTTAAACCTGGTTGGTTCTGACTTACGAGAACTCTTAACAAGCAAACGGAAGTCGGGACCTTTCCGAACTCTCCCTCCTGTTGCCAACAAGTGGGATGTCAGTTGGTGACAGTACACTCAGTCCATTGCCGGCTGGACCATTCCCCGCCTCTCCTTCAAGTCGACGATCAGTTTTTGATCGACTATCAGAACAAGCTCCTATGAAGCATAGCAAGAGGAACGTGTCGCAAGATCTATCAGATCTGCCCTCTGCGTCTGTCAATATGATCGGAAGGCGATGAGAACCGCGTAGGGACAGACGAGCGTCATATACCGCTCCCTCCAGTTCTCCAGATCCGGACTATAATCCGGGCCTTGGCGAAGTCTTGGTGCACGAAGAAGGCGTCTTCCGAAACACCAGATTTAGGGTTACACTACCCTACAGTTATGAGCACCCATCCTCCTCAACCACAGTAACCTCATCAGAACCAATGAGAAAATTGTTCTAATTATCTGAGGAGGAGGACGAAGACAGCGGGTATGCCTCTTCAGCGACAGTCAGCTCGGTGAGAACGGATAGAGTGTCAGTGAATATGGCTGATAACGGTAGTGATGACCTCCGACAACGGTTGGAAGCTCAAGAGCAAACTTCCAAGACCCAGCAAGAAGGTTTGGACAACATTCAACAAATGCTCACTCAACTCCTCAATAACCGGAATAACAATGATACCGAGAGTAACCATGATAAGGAAGAACATCATAGCAATGAACAACCAAGACTGAGAAGTCAAAGGAAAGTTCTTCTATGGACGCTGAAGTTCTTAAAGGCATCCTAGCTCAGATCGCGTCCCTAGCTCAAAGGGATGAACTAAAGAAAGTAGGGACAGTCCGTCCTTAACCTTTGGAATGGGATTCAGTACCATACCCGCCAAAGTTCAAACCACCAACATTACATACGTATGATGGTAAAAGCTCGCCAAACCAGCACATCTACTACTTCCGTTCTTAGACCAGTAATGTCATAGACAATGATGCTATCATGGCCAGACTATTCATTGGTACCTTGAAGGGGGTAGCATTTTACTGGTTCCGAAGTCTCCCTCTGGGCTCTATCAATTCATAGATCGACCTGGAAACCCGATTTCTTTCTCGTTTTTATGAGGACGATACCGAAGTGACCATGGATAAACTCCTCTCTGCCGTACAAAAGTAGGGCGAATCTATCCGCGACTACATTGAACGGTTCAGAAACTTGTCTTTGATGTGCCCAGCAGGATGCCATTACCCTCTTAAGACGTGCAGGCATAACTTCTTGGACCAAGTAGAAATTCGTATGGGAGCTGTTAAAGCCCATACCTGGAAAGAGCTGGTCGAACAAGCTGAGATAGCCGAAAAGTCGGCTAAGAAGTTTGAACCATCTATCCCTAAAGGCAAATGGGGTATGAATAATAAAGAACGCAGAGACATGACACAGTCTTCTCTAGCCAAAGGGAAAGAGACTATGTCCATCGAATTGTCGGGGGATATTCATTCTAAGGCTAAGAAGAGCGGCTTCAATAATCAGGAGTCTAAGTTTCCTCTGAAACAGTACTCCTTCAAAGACGAACATGTCGTCACAATATTCCATCTACTCCACAAAGGGAATAAATTGAAGTTATCGGATGCTCGGCGTCCTAATGAAGTGGGACACATGAACGATCCCAACTATTGCCTCTTCCACAGGATGGTTCATCACCCTACTGATAAGTGCTTTATCCTCAAGGACAGAATCCAAGCTTTAGTCGACGCTGGAGTTCTGACTCTGAAATAAGAGCAAAAGAAAGTCATTGCAAACATGGTGACTCTCGAGTTTGGCAAAACCCCGAAAGTCACAGTTTCTGACGGGACCTTTCCAATCCCTGCACCACGGCTGAAAGTCAAGCATCCTTCAGCGAAAACTCAAGAGAATAAGGGTCTTGTTTCCTTGACACTGGAGACAGGGGAAATCATGTGGATACACCCAGACCTTGTCCAAGACGAACAATGGAATTCAAAGAAATCCAAGTCGAAGGGCAAATCTTGCAATGTTGTCTCCATCCTGTCGGATGATGACAATCTCACATCAGCTTCTCTCAGCGATTCTAAATGGGGAAAAGCACGCTTGCACGACGCAGGCTGATGTACCTCAGCTGACAGGTACTCGATCCAGAAAATCATACTTAAAACAGTATGAGAAAGTTACTGACGAGACACAACAGCAGACGACGTCAGTTCAAATATCCACACCGGCTCCGCTCCCGATGACGGGAAAAGAGAAGCGGAAAGAAATCCGGTTCGACCATGTCCTGAAGAAGCCTTCAGGCCCAGGGCTTAACATGCCCTTTCGTTTCGACATATTGGCCCAGCTGGCCAATATCCCAGCTCGTATTACCATACACGAGCTCCTTCGTCTCTCAAAAGAGACAAGAGAAGCACTCAGAGATGAACTAGCTAATTCAGAATCATTTCTGACATATATGCCAGAAATCCCTAAAGATGACACTTAGTCTGCTTGCCCTGAATGCCATCATGTGCAATCAAAAGTACCTGCTATTACCTTAACAGCAGAGGATATGCTTCTCAAGGATAACAAACATGATCGACCTTTGTACTACATCGGATACATCGGTTCGACATGCATTGAAAGGGTACAGGTTGATCTGGGGTCTGCACTCATTATCATCCCCAAAAGGCTCCTCTACTTCCTCGGCATACCACTATATAGGCTGTCCGCAACCACTACAACAATATACGATTTTAATGCAGGAAGTAGTCATCCGCTTGGGAAGATTCGACTCCGTTGCCAAATTGGGAGCCTGAAGTCAGAGGTGACATGCTATGTCATTGACGCTGACACGTCATACAACTTGTTACTAGGACGACTGTGGACCACGCCAACTGGATTATTCCCTCCACTCTGCATCAGTACTTCAAATATGTTAAAGATAATGCAACAGTACGAACTGTCTTCGCTAAGAAGCAACCATTCAAAGGGGTGGAAAATTACATTACTGACGCTCTCCTGTATCAAGAGATCACTGAAACATCGAAAGAATCACTGCATGATGACGATGATAGCGGCAATGAGGCGGATTCAGAGTCTGAAGCAGACATGCCAGCCATTTTGATCGGTAAACCGATTATAGCATGTATTAATAATCTCCAATGTAACACTTCTTCTGAAGATGAGGGCGAATGGGTAAATAATGATAATATTTCCTTTGATTATCCTGTGAGCGTTGGATTGTTTGAATCCGTTACGGATAGCTCTCTGTACACGCCTTTACATAAATCAAGTACGTCTGGTACACCCGTCGAGTCTATAGAAGAGGCCGTTTTAGTGGTTCCTCCATCCAAAGAGGGTCAATTACCAATAATATTCGGTAAAGCCCAACTGCGAAGGTCTACAGCCGCAGATTCAAGTTTAGACTCAGACACCCCACAATTTTTCCATTATGCGCGACCAGCGCACCGTATGATGTGTTGGTACCTACTTTTGATGATACATTTGTGAAGCCATATCATTTGGAGCTCTATCTCAAGCTTATTCAAAGTTCTACATGTTCAAGACTTCCCAAAGAGAGTGTCTATGGTTGTGTATTGTAATATTTAATAGCATGTTAAAAGCCTTGAATACACACACATATCATAGTCAATTAGTCGACTTATAGTCTTTACAAGTCGACTTATACATAGTATAGTCGACTTATCAATTTTTCTAGTCGACTAGATTTGTGTCCTGCAAGATACCAACTCTCTGTTTTTGACCTGCACTCATTATTGTCGACTTGCTAGTTCAACCTAGTCGACTAATACCTGGCCTAGTCGACTTATAGACTCTACTGGTCGACTAGTTTCAGTTTTCAGAAACTTGTCTTTTGATTTTATCATGACCTAGTCGACTTGGTCCCATTTCTAGTCGACTAACCTTGTGAAATTTGCCTACCCTAGTCGACTAACCCCATACCCCTAGTCGACTAATGGCAGTTCTGACTGTTGGACAGTTTCTGACTGTTGGACAGTTTCTGTTTCTGGTATTTTATCCAACGTTATCCAACGTTTAAATATTCAAAATGGACCTGATAACTACCTTGACTAACCATAGAGTTCAGCTATAAATTGGGTTGTTATCTTAGGCTTCATACACCAATTTTATCAATAGTTTTCTGACCAAAACTCTGCCAAAATTCTGGTTCTCTGAAAACTATTTTTCACTTTCTGTTTCTTCACAAATTTCTACTCTTTTGTGAAGATTTTTGAGAGTCAATCTATAATAGCCCTTGTCCACGATCACATACTGATTCAAGGCTTATAGGAAAGTTTGTAATCACTCAAAGAGGAGCATTGTACAAGAGCGTCTTCTTGGTATAGAAGAGAGGTTGTACAAGGTGTTTGTCTTCTTGGTTGTAAGAAGAGTTGTACACATTTGGCAAAGGGATTTGTCAAGTGGTGTGCAAGGTGTTGATTTTGGGTGTACAAAGTTAAAGGATAAAGAAAAATCTCAAGCGGGTGGTTTGGGGACTGGATGTACGTCACGAGGACCGAACCAGGATAAATCACTTGTGTTTGCGATTATTATCCTTTCTGTGATTTATTTTCCTTATTTGCAAGTACTTTATTTCTTTAACACTAATATCTTTGTGTGAGTGTTGACGTGCATATTAGGTCCAACAATTGACATCATTTCGGGACCAACAATTGGTATCAGAGCAGGTTCAACAATTGGTATCAGAGCCCTGCATACCTAGTCAACAATCTATAAGGATGGCAACGGAGTTTCCTTCATCACAATTCAAAGAAGGACATTCTACACAACGTCGACCGCTATTCGATGGATCGAACTACAACTACTGAAAGTGTAGAATGAAGATCTACTTGCAATCGATCAACTACGAACTATGGAACATAGTAGAAGCAGCGTACACCAAACCAACTACCAACTACAATGCTTGGAGTGATGATCAAAAGAAGAATGCGAACCTTGATGTCAAAGTGATGAATGCTTTATTCTGTGCCTTAACCAAAGAAGAATTCAACCGTGAGTCAACAGCCACTTCTGCAAATCAAATATGACACATACTACAGGTAACACACGAAGGCACAAATAAGGTTAAGGAATCTAAGATTTCTATTTTTGTCCATAGGTTTGAACTTTTCAAAATAAAGGAGAATGAAACCATCTCAGAAATGGTTACAAGATTCACCGACATAACCAATTCCTTAGCATCCCTTGGAAAGGAATACACCCAAGTCGAAAAAGTTCGCAAGATCCTTCGTGCACTCACATCAGATTGGGAGAAGAAGACAACTGCAATCGAAGAAGCGAATGATCTCTTAACAATGTCATTAGAAAACCTTATTGGTAATCTAATGGCATATGAAGTGCAACTCAAAGACAGAAAGAAGGATGAACAACAATCTCTCTCAAAGAAGAAAGAACTTGCCTTCCATGCATCCTCAGACACGGACAATTCAGATAACGATGAAGGGGAGATGGTAATGCTTTCAAGAAAATTCAGAAGATTCTTAAAGTAAGGTAAGTTTAAATGTTTTAATTGCAATAAAACAGGTCATATGAGGAAGGATTGCCCATTGATCAAAAACAAAGGTAAATTCAAGAGCAAAAAGTTCAGAAAGAAGAAAGACTACCAAGCATCATGGGAGAACAGTGATTCTTCTTCCTCTGACGAAGAAGAAGCCACTGAACATGCCAACATCTGTTACATGGCGCTAGAAGAAGACGAGGTACAATATACTGAACTTTTAGATGCATTCCATGAATTATTCAATGATCTAAAAAATGAAAAAATGAAGAATAAAGTTTTATCAAAGGAAAATGAAAAACTTTTCAAAGAAAATTCTTGTTATGCTTCTCAAGTTTCTTCTACAAATTCTCAAAAAGATGATTTTAAAAAAGTGATATCATCATTGAAAAAGGATAATGAGAATTTTATAAAAGAAAATATTTTGCTTAAAAAGAAAACTATGTCTTTAAATGAAAGAATTTCTGTTTTAGATAAAGACATGTCAGTTTTCAAAATGAAATATGAAGAGATTTTGAAAAATGTGACTAAATTTAATCAAGAAAAAGAAAAGTTGAATGATTTGTTATCATATCAAAAGATGTCACATAATCATTATGGTCTTGGATTTTTTGAAAAATCTACATATGTTAGTAATCCATATAATTCTTTTGTGAAAAGAAATACTGATATTATTTCAATAAGAATTAAGAACAAGTTCACATGGATTCCTAAAAACTTAAGCATTGTTGATAAAAATACTTATATTGCATCATACATACATGATATCTGTAATTCATGCAATTATGTGTATACTGACAAATGGAAACCAAATTCAAATTGGGTTTGGTCTCCTAAAGGTTAATGTTTTGATCTTATTATGATTGGTACCATACTAGTGTTTATCTTTCAGGTACCATATAAGAAGTTTGATAAGAAAAATACTTCAAATATTTATCATATATATATATATATATATATATATATATATATATATATATATATATTTGTTATGAAATATTTGTTGCAGGGGGAGAACACAAGTTTTTCTATATCTGTTATAACCCGTTTTCTACAGGAGGAGAATATATAACTTATTTTCTGCAGGGGGAGCATTTGTGCACACAAAGTGTCATCATCAAAAGGGGAGAATGTTGGTACCTACTTTTGATGATACATTTGTGAAGCCATATCATTTGGAGCCCTATCTCAAGCTTATTCAAGAGTTCTACATGTTCAAGACTTCCCAAAGAGAGTGTCTATGGTTGTGTATTGTAATATTTAATAGCATGTTAAAAGCCTTGAATACACACACATATCATAATCTATTAGTCGACTTATAGTCTTTACAAGTCGACTTATACATAGTATAGTCGACTTATCAATTTTTTTAGTCGACTAGATTTGTGTCCTACAAGATACCAACTCTCTGTTTTTGACCTGCACTCATTATTAGTCGACTTGCTAGTTCAACCTAGTCGACTAATACCTGGCCTAGTCGACTTATAGACTCTGCTGGTCGACTAGTTTCAGTTTTCAGAAACTTGTCTTTTGATTTTATCATGACCTAGTCGACTTGGTCCCATTTCTAGTCGACTAACCTTGTGAAATTTGCCTACCCTAGTCGACTAACCCCATACCCCTAGTCGACTAATGGTAGTTTCTGACTGTTGGACAGTTTCTGTTTTCTAGTGTTTTATCTAACGTCCAACGTTTAAATATTCAAAATGGACCTGATAACTATCCTAACTAACCATAGAATTCAGCTATAAATAGGGTTGTTATCTTAGGCTTCATACACCAATTTTATCAATAGTTTTTTGACCAAAACTCTGCCAAAATTCTGGTTCTCTGAAAACTGATTTTTCACTTTCTATTTCTTCACCAATTCCTACTCTTTTGTGAAGATTTCTGAGAGTCAACCTATAATAGCCCTTGTCCACGATCACATATTAATTCAAGGCTTATAGGAAAGTTTGTAATCACTCAAAGAGGAGTATTGTACAAGAGCGTCTTCTTGGTGTAGAAGAGAGGTTGTACAAGGTGTTTGTCTTCTTGGTTGTAAGAAGAGTTGTACACATTTGGCAAAAGGGATTTGTCAAGTGGTGTGCAAGGTGTTGATTTTGGGTGTACAAAGTCAAAGGATAAATGAAAATCTCAAACGGGTGGCTTGGGTACTGGATGTAGGTCACGAGGACCGAACCAGGATAAATCACTTGTATTTGCGATTGTTATCCTTTCTGTGATTTATTTTCCTTATTTGCAAGTGCTTTATTTTTTTAACACTAATATCTTTGTGTGAGTGTTAACGTGTATATTAGATCCAACAATTGACATCATCTCGGGACCAACATGATGAAGAAAATGGGATACAACCTGAAGCATGGGAAGGGCCTGAATTTCAAAAAAGGAAGACGTGATTTTCTGCGCAACTTCGTGCCAAGAGGGAAACTAGCAAACTACTATGATAACACATGCAGGGGGTTGGGATACGTTACACCTACACCACCAGCAACGGTTCAGTCCAAGGATGACAAACCAATCCCGTCACACTCTGCCTCGTCCTCTGAATGGGACTCAGATGTCAGTGTGGGAACGATGTTCGAGAATCTCACCGTTAATATGACTTCAAGCAGCCAATTGGAGCCAGCAGAAGCTACTGATGAGGAACCATGGGCCCAGCAATTAGATCTCCAGTGGGAAAAGCGATTCGAATAACGCAAACCACCTACTGAAGACAAGGTGATCCAGGTTAACTTGGGTAGTCAAGATCACCCTAAGCCCATCTTTATAAGTGAAAGCTTATCACATATGGAAAAAAAAGAATTGATAGTACTTGTTTAGGAGTATATAGATGTCTTTGCATGAAACTACAAAGACATGCCCGGACTTGATCCATAAGTCATGCATCGTCTGAACATCAGATCTGACGCCAAGCCAGTCAAGCAGCAGCAACGCCGGTTTCGTCCGAACATTATGGAGGCTATTGAAATCGAAGTTCATAAGCTAATTACATGCGGCTTCATACGGGAGGAACAACATCCAGATTGGGTTGCTAATATCGTTCCCGTTCTCAAGAAGAATGGAAAAATACGAATCTGCATCGACTACCGTGATCTCAATACAGCCTGTCCTAAAGACGAATTCTCACTGCCCATCACCGATGTCATGATTGACAATACCTGTGGATTCGAAAGGATGTCCTTCATGGACATCTTTTCAGGTTATAATCAAATAAAGATGTATCCAGAGGATGAAAAACATACTTCATTCCGGACACCGTTGGGGTTATACTGTTATACCGTGATGCCCTTCGGATTAAAGAACGCGGGAGCAACTTATCAGCGGGCAATGAATACAATCTTTCACGACCATCTCTGAAAGACGGTAGAATGTTATGTCGACGATATTGCTGTCAAAAGTCGTGATAAGAATGACCATCTTCACGACTTGAGGATGACGTTCGACATAATGCAGGCTCATCAACTGAAAATGAATCCGACAAAATCCTTCTTGGGGGTTTTGAGTGGCAAGTTCCTTGGATTTATTGTTACATCAAAAGGAATTCATCTTGACCCGGACAAAGTCAAAGCCATTCAAAGCATGCATCCACCTAGGAATCTCAAGGAACTTAGGGGCCTACAAGGTAGACTGGCTTATATCAGAAGATTCATCGCAAATCTCTCGGGCCGCTGTCAACCGTTCACCGACTTATGAAAAAGGGTGTTTCTTTTGTATGGGATCAAGCTTGTTAAGAAGCTTTAAGATATCAAAAGATATTTCACAAAACCTTCAGTCTTAGTAGCTCCCACTTCAGGAAAACCATTCCTGCTTTATGTGAAAGCTATGGACCATTCTCTCGGTGCTTTGCTTGCCCATAAAGACGATAATGGTCACGAACAAGCTATTTATTATATGAGCAGGACTCTGATAGGGGCGGATTCTCGCTATAATCCTATTGAGAAGGAATGCTTAGCTCTTGTCTTTGCTGTTCAGAAGACATGACATTATTTGGTCGGCCAAACCATACATGTCATTTTGGTTGTGAAATCAAAGAGTTAAGAATTTTACCGTGTAGCTTCGGGCTAACGGGTCGTGTCCACGAGGAAGAATGCGATGAAAGCTTTTCAGTGTTTTGTTTAGTAACAAAGAATTGTGCTCGTTTTTTAATTGAAAAGAGAATGAAAAGAAGGAGATGATTAAAAGAGAAATTGCAACTTTGGAGAAGGCTTTGGAGAAGGTGATTTAAAAAGCTTGAAAATTATTTAGTTGATTTTAATAAAGAAGAAAATCTGGGCTCACTATCTCACTACTCAACCATTTATTCTTCTATTGAAATTCTTAGTGCCTCAACTTGATCATAGGCAAAACTTAAGGTTGACTTTAGAAAGTTTGAAGTAAAGCATATAAGATGGTTGGAAAAGTTCACTATTTTCTTTAAGAAACCGTTTTGAATCGAATGTTAAATCATCAAGAAGTTCAAGTATGAGATAAAAACAACTTCAAGAGACGTTCTTAAAAGAAGTAGGAGTTTAAAAACCCAAACCAATCCTCATGTGCCTTCAAGAACACTTTCAAGAAGAAAGGCTTTAAGTTAGGCATGCAAATGATTCATTGGGTCTTTTTCATTAAAATCAGAAGAGAAGAAGAATTGGAGAGAGGTATAATAGTGAGCCCAGAAAACCGATTTAGTTACTCATGGAAGACAAAGAAAAATGCAAGTAAATAACGCAAAACATACTGTAAAATGAGTGGAAGAAAAAGTAGCTTGATTCTTGTATTGATGTCACTTCAATCTTCAAGTTACAAGCACTCAATTCCTCTCTCTCACAGGTATTTGTACTGAACTATAAATTGTAAAATAAAAATACAACTTTTGTACTATCTAACAAATATCCTAAATCCTTAAAGAATAAACAAAAATTCTAATCCTAATCTTCGCTCCTTTTTGCTTTGTTGAACTGGTATTTATAGGGAAAAACCAGAGGGGGAGATCCTGGGAAGATTAGGGGAGCAAACGCTCCTCCAACAGAAGCAACCAAGGCGTGGAAACGCGGCTAGGGCCACGTTTCCGCGGCCCTGGTGTGGCCAGTTGGCCACACCCAATTGGGTGGCTCTCCTGGTTTGGTGATTCTCCTGTATCTTCTACTGGTTTTCTCGTTTCTGCTCTAGGATTTGACGAAACAGCTTTTGATTGTTGGCTTTAACCGCTTGATTTGGGAGGATTCTTTTCAACCGGTTTTCAACCTCTCTGATATGCCAAGATTTTGCCCTGATTCCTTGATTTCGAATTTTTTCTGAATTAAATCAGAATTTGGTGGGCTTTTGGGCTTGTTTCTCTTTCCTTTCTTTTAGCAATTGGGCCTACATTTAACAAAGAAGAAGAAGACTTATTAATAGGATTTGTTAGCTAAAAAGTATGATAAGGTGACAATTTATATGCAATATATGTGACTGATCACATTTCCAGAGTGAACCCTTTGCGTCTTCTCATGACGAAACCAGGATCATTAAATTCAAGATTAGCTAAGTGGGCGCTTCTTTTATCTCAGTACGACATGCTCTTTGTCCCTCAGAAGGCGGTTAAAGGCCACGCACTTGCAGAGTTCTTGGCTGATCATCCGGTTTCGGAAAGCTCAAAACTTCATGAAGACATTCCAGATGAAGTTTTCGAATCTAATATAACTTCAGAGGATGAAGTTTGGCAGATGCTCTTCGATGGAGCATCACGAATAGGCCCTAAAGGCAAGATCATTGTCGGTGTGGGGGTTGTGTTTATCTCTCCACAAACCATTGAAAGCACACCTAGAGGGGGGGTGAATAGGTGTAAATGCTAATCTAGGAACCAAGTGCGCTAAATGCGGAAGCTAATGCAATTCTTGCAACACACTTAATACAACCAACAAGTGTAGCCGAATTTCCCGTGAAGGGCTCTGGACTAACTCCTCTTGATTCCCCTAGATATGGGTTGAGGTGCTATGTGAAGCTCTTGTTGATTAAGTACAAGTGAGGCACACACACAAGCAAGCCAAGCATATAATGGATATACAACAATATGAAAGATGCAAGGCAACACAAGCAATATGATATGAATGATATGGCAATAAGAATGATGCTATGCACAAATAAGAGAGAGAGTTGAGAGACAATGGATCAAACGCAAAGGCCAAGATATGTTTCGAGGTTCGAGCCCCTAGCTCTACATCCCCGCCTACACCACCGTGTAGGATTTCCAATCCACTATCTCCCTCCGAGGAACCTTCACCGAGAAGGATTTGTTACAACAATGGAGTACCGAACTCTTCTCTCAAACACCGCCTCACAACTGAGGGGTAGGCCCGTAGCCAAACAACCACAACACCTCTACCGAAGAGGGTTTACAACCAAACTCCACCTCTCACTAGAGGGAGCAAACCAATCACCCGATCAACCTCTACCAAAGAGGGATACAACAAAAGCAAGGGTGTTTACAACTTGGTGGTTTCTTTCAACCACAAACCAATCTCTCTTTTCCACAAACAATGATCCTAATAGAATAGGATAGTATGATAGCTCAAGTGTGGAAAACTAGGTGTTTGGAAAACAAGAACTCAAAGAAAATACTTGGGAAAACTCTTGTAAAAGATAGAGAATGAAAACCAATACAAATATCCCAAATTCCTATTTTCTTTGATTTTTCTAAAAACCTAAAACAAATAAGATTGGAAGATTAAAGCTCAAAAACACTTTTGAAAACTTGTTTTTATCTTTAGGGAAACAGCAATTTTTCTCTTGTAAAAACCTTGGCCAAAATCCCAAAGAATTGGGGTTATATAGGCCCATAAGAAAACTAGCCGTTAGGCTGATGTGGCAACCTGACAGGCTTTACGGTCGACCGCCCGGTCGACCGCCAACGGTCAAAAATGTGACCGTTGGGCAAACCCGGTCGACCGCCCGGTCGACCCAAACAAACAGAGAGCTCTGCTCTCAGACCCGATCGACCCGGACGGTCGACCGAGTTTGTGTCTGCCAGACGTGCACAAGTCTGTGCACGTTGGTCGACCGCATGGGTCGACCGGCCCATGGTGCGGTCGACCGTCAGGGTCGACCGACCTGGCCTGTCAGCACAAACCTGGGTCAGAATCTGGGTTAAAACATATTTTGAAAATTCTTTTAATAACTTGTAAAAATCCCAAAAATGTTTTTACTATATTGCATTGATATATAAACATGTGATAAACATTTCTACTCAAATATCAAGCATATGAAACCATTTTTGTTTCTTAACATTTTTACCAAAAACAAAACATGTATTTTATCAAACTTGGATTTTTCAATAGGAAATCTGATTTTCCTAAAAACTCATGAATAGACATATCAAAATAAGTTTGTTTAAGATAAGAAGCATGTATGTATATTAAACACATCTAATATACATAAAAATTATTTAAACTTGTTTTGATCTAAACTATTCATGAAAACCAAATCAAAAAAATGAAACGTGTGTGTTTGTGCACTTGAGCATATCAACTATACTAAGCTTTACAAATGGATCTAAACACACTAAACTAAACTAGGATACCTAAGTCTTCTTGATGATCTTCCATCTTCAAGTCGGCTTGGTCCCAAACGTGATCCACCGAGTGCAAAGGTATGATCTTTAAGCTTTGGCACCGGAATCACCATGAAAAGCTTCTAAATTCCTTGTTGAAGCTAATCACCAACTAATATCTTTCTAAAGGATCTGAAACTTAAAATCACAAGATTATTAGTAAACATAACTACATGAGTTAATCATCATCAAAACTAGGGTGGAAGGCCTTTGGGCTAACAATCTCCCCCTTTTTGATGATGACAAAACTCATGGAGTTATATATGCATGGATTAAAGTTAAGCTTCAAAGAAGCTCCCCTTAACTCATGCATAAACAAATAAACAATAAATATGCAATGAATATGTATGAAACATGCATATATATGCATAAACAATAAAAGGTTCTAGATACCAATGAAATGTTCAAAAACAAAACATGCTCTAGATACCAATTAACATTAAACTATATTAAACTTAATATATGCAAAAATATAAGTATGCATATATAAAACTCAAACAACCTCAAAATCTTTCTCTCCCTTTTTGTCAATCATCAACAAAGGGGTAAACACCAAAATAATAAATAAAAATGAGGGATAAAATTCTTTTTCCCCCTTTTTGTCATTCAAAACAATAAAAATAATGTTCTCCCCCTTTTTGTCTAAAACAAAACAAAATCAATAAGGGGTGACAATCAATTAGGATATCAATTGAAAATATGTCAATGAAGCATCTTGATACCAATTGAAAATAAACAAGGATCAATAAATGTTATATGCTATATACATTCATGAAGAGGAAGACGCTAAGTTAGCTTCCCTACACATATGCATTACATGAAGATGGGATGACAAGCCCCAATTCACATAACACATATTATGTAATACATAAGAGGAGATGTGAAGCTCCCCCTATACACGTGTATCACATAAAGAAGAGATGTCAAGCTCCTCAATACAAGATACACTCAACATGAATTTATATGTAGAATAGATGTTAAGCTCTTCTTGCATATAGGCAATACAAATCAAAACTTTTGAATTTTTCTTTAAACAAAATTTTTAAATACCAATTTAAAACACAAGACATCTTGATATCAAAAGATAGTAATTATTTTCTATCATAAAGTAAGGGAGTGAAAATACAAATACCAATTGAAATATGAAAATCGAATTTTCTTCCCCTTTATGAAATACCAACAAAAACTCTGCGTAGGCTTGTAATAAGATACCAATTGAAAACGAAATCAATTGAAATAAAGTTGAAGCTCAAGCTCTAGCATAAACAAATATTTGTGCTCAAGATATAGAAATATAATAGCACAAATAAAATAAGTATATGTGTATGAAATAGAATGAGTACCAATCACCAATAGATGATACCAATTGAAAATATACATACACAAACACATATGAGTATACAAAAGGATCAAATTGATACCAATTGAAAGAGTTCAATGATACCAATTGAAATAACAACAATAGCATGTGTATACCTCATAATACAACGAAGAAAACGAACTAGTTAAAATGGAAATTTTTGTTAACTAGTACGAAATCCTTCAAGTAAGGAATAACACAAAATAGTTTTTCATAAAACATGAAATCCACAAGATAATCAACACTCTAATTCAATTAGGCATAAATATGACTCATGAAAACAAAACATGAGTAAATATAGAAGGTGAGTGTACAAATAAAGTGTGAATATCATAATCATGAAAATTTTTCATTAAGCTCAATTATTCCTTAAACAATGAAAACAAAAAAACCATTAAAACTATTTAATCTTCAAGGCATATGTATGTCTAATATAAACTAAAGTATACATACATATCCAAAACATAACGAGTCCACAAAGATATATGCATAAAGGCACGTGGCTCAAAAGGATAAACATGTATATCTAATAGTTTGGACAAGATAGACATATACATGAAGTTAAACATAAACTCAAAAACATGAAACAACTAAATCTTCATTAAAACAAATTTTCATTTCAAGGTATATGTATGAATTATCAACACAAGAAGTATACATACATATCCCTAAACACAATTGAGTCCATATATATAGATTTGCATGAAAGGCAAATGACTCAAAGGGTATACATGTATATCTTAAAGTTTGGCAAAATAAATATATACATGAAATGAAAAATCATAAAACAAATCCAAAAATGGAATACAAGTTTGAAATGTATGAATCATCAAAACTAGACTATACTAGCACATCTAATGGGTTCAAATAAGCATTCAAGCTTAAACATATATAGATTTATTTGTGGCCCACTATATGCACAAGTATAAATCCTAGTCTTAATGAAAACTAACATCTAAACAAGTAATCTTAACATGAAGCATCAAAACACAATATAAAAATCAACATGATAAGCAAAAATATGATTATTATGAATATTCACATGTTATTAGAAATATGATATACGCAATAGCAACCATATAGTGAGAACACAAAAGAATTTATCCATATTAAACATGGGTGTCTCAAAATAACTAAACATGTATATCATTAATCTAATAAGCATGGCAATTTCATACTAATCACTAAATAATGAAACATGCTATAAACTATAATTATGAAAGCATGTAAACAATAAATAGGAGTTAGGAATCGTTACCAAAACCTAGAAGGCAACTCTCCTTGTCTCCAAAACATGGTGGTCCTCTCCACCAAACATCCCTTGAAAGTGATGCATCCAAATGATTTCCTTTAAGCTCGGAACGCATCCACTCCAAGGTACGGCTACTCTCACGTCATGTGAGAGCCCACACCTACATCAAAAACTCTAGGGGTGGTCTTTGGTACCCACATCTTATTGGGTCCATGGGGGTTAGTACCTTCTCTAACCCAAACAAACTTCTTTGCTAAATTTGAAACATGTAATCTATTATAACAAAATTTAGCAAGGTGGCTCTTACGTCCACAATGTGTACAAGTGTACACATGAGCATACATGTGATGGGTGTGTCCGTGAGGAGCATGTGTATGCCGTGGAGGGTGTGCATGAAAAGATGGAACTTGTTTCTTTCGAAACAAAGTTTCCAAACGTGTATGGTTCATGGCACATTGGCTCATAGTGGAGCCCAAACAATCAACCTTTTTCTTAAGCAAGGATATATCATTGTTAATTAAAGAAGAAGTGTGGCATGCAATAGGTGAAGTGTGTGATACTACCCTAGCATGGCAAACATGTGCATCAATCTTATTTTACAAAACTTCATTTTTCTTTAAGCAATCTTCTAAATCCTTAGAAATAGAAGCAATTTTCAATTTTAAAGAATATTTTCTTTTAAAACAAAATCTACTTTTGAAGTCAAAGCATCATTATTTTTCAAAATGGCATGGCAATCATTTTTATTTTTCAAGCAATCAATTTCTTTTAATGCAAGGTCTAGTTGAGATCTAAGTGAGTCACATTCACTAAACACCTCTTCCTTCTCTTGCAAAACAATCTCAATTTTAGAAGACAAATTTTTATTTTCTTCTTTTAAAACAAGATTCTCCTTTTTCAAAATTTTGTATTTAGAAATCAAATTTTCACAATTTTTAGCAAGTTCTTCATTCATAGCATGTGCTTCTAAACAATCATTGCAATATGAATTAGAACTAGCATCTAGTTGAGTGTCCGAGTGTACCTCAAGGGAGTCATTCCCTTGGACCATGAAGCAATGTTCTTCGGACTCATCTCTTCTAGATCTGTAACGCCCCGATCCCGCTGATACGGGGACGTCACTGCAACGTATATACGTAGGTCAGAACTACCCTCCCGTATATACGCTAAGCATCAGTACAAACAAGAATCAGAGTACGGAAGCAAATGGTGCATTATACATTCCAACACATATATACAATTACAGAATTATCACCAGAGTGATAACAATATTACATGAATATCATATCACTAATATGCGCAAATGCGAGAGTACAAGGAATATACATAATATGAACGGTATAAAAGGGGGCTCGCATACAAGTATACAAGGATGTACAAGTATGAAAAGTGTAAAAGAGCACTCACGAGTTTGCTAAGGAAAAACTCGAGAGGCACAAAGGGGGTCTGGAAGGATGTGGCTCTGGACTGTCGTCTGGAGATTCACGCTACCGCTGCGCCACTCTGAGCAGTAACGGGGGAAATCCACCCGCTCCTAGCTCCATAACCTGGACGTGAGAATCCAGGGGAGTCAGTGAAACTCCCCAGGCGAGTAGGATACAAAGCCGGGTGGCGAGCCAGGAGGAACACAAGTATCAAACTCAGAAGACAGGAGGGTTAGAACACAAATGAAGTATATATATAAGAACAGGTATAACATAAGCATCATAAAACTCGAGCTACACATAATACTCATAAAACATGAAATCCGATATAAAGTCCGGGAAAAGCAAATACGGTAAGGCACAGCACAAATTCATAGCTATTTAAGTTGCAGGCTTTGGTATGCGTCCCATTCCACATACCTCTACTTACAACTTAAAGAGCCGGTTATTATGACACTTTATTATTACTCGTCTTACCCATATATCTAGGTATGTGTCTCGGTGTACGGCCAACTCACATACATCCATATATAAGCAAGTCGAGGTTGTTATTGGAAATCAGCGGTTGTATCGACGAACTATGTTTACAGTGGGTCCCGTACATACCCGGGACCACGGCCACAGGATTGTTCCGTTGCATGGAAACGGAAGCCAGCCGCAAGGCTCAACAGGAGGGACTTATGTATGCCCTATAGATCAGGAATAAGGGAGCCAGCTCTCCCCTCGGTCCCCTGGAGTACCACAGGTCAGACCGGATATAAAGTGCACAACCTAATGCCACTGTAAACACGAACACATATCGATATCCGCATGTTTCCCCCGACCCAATACAAGTTGGTACTTTTTAGGATTCATTAGTTTAATTATCACTTTACGGGAAAAACAGGAAATAGACATGATCAGGAATAAGGAGTACACAAATACATATAGTCAAGTCACTGCATGTAAAGCAGGAAAACAAGTCACTGATCATGATACAGGATAATAAAGTAAAGTTCCCGTAAAGGTGATAATCACAAGTCAAGTATATCATGCTGGGTATAAAGTGATAGCATGATAGGGTGATGATAATGAATAAGCAACCAAACATATAAGAGATTAATAATAATCGGGTGGCAAGGTTATGTCAAGAGATTGATAATAGTCTGGGTAAGTCAGGTCATAACCAGAGGGTCTTACCAAATAGTAGCAAGTCAGGTGGTCAGGTGGTATACACTAGATGTCAGGTGATATACATGTGTTAAAAGGAAACATGTAACTGACAGGTCTAAAATAATGGTATGGCCTGGTAACATAAAAGCAATGACCCAAAGTCCAACAAGTCCAGCGACCACGAAGGGTCGGCCACGCATAGCATAAAGCAATAAATGATATAAAGCATGAAATACAATACATGAAGACTAGAGCAATCAATGAAATAGGAAAACAAGAGGGTAGCGAGTGAGAACACTCGCCTGAGTCACCAATATACCGAAATATCCGAAATCCACTGAAGCTCGGGATGCGCCATAACCTGTGATATAAATATGTAGAGTGAAGAGGAGAGAGAAGGAGAGAAGGTAAGATGATGTTTGTCAAGTGACAAGTCAAGTAATACTAAGATATGATATGAGTCTAGAGGGAAGGTTCATATTCAAGAAGGAATCAATTAAGACAGATATCCAAAGTTAGTCGACTAGGGTGGAATAGTAGTCGACTAATAGTGGAGTTAGTCGACTAGGAAAATGGGGTAGTCGACTAATACTGTGTAACAGAGAGTTGGGTTTGGTTTCAGGGAATAGTTAGTCGACTGGAGTAAAATAGGTAGTCGACTAACAGATACTCTAAGTCGACTAATTGTATGGTCAAGTCGACTAGAACTGAGATACAGAAAGTTGGGTTTTGATTCAGGAGTCGACTAGGGAGAAGGGTTAGTCGACTAGGGGGTTCAAGTCGACTAGGGTTTGTGATAAGTCGACTGGAGCCGAGAGTTGGGGTTTTCTGATTCAGGAAGAGTTAGTCGACTAGGGTCAAAAGTGTAGTCGACTAAGGGTCTCAAGTCGACTGGGAACTAAGGTAAGTCGACTAATACTGTGTTTCAGAAAAAGCTACGTTTCAGCTAAGGGTTTCTAGTCGACTAGGTTCTAGGTCAAGTCGACTAATCGACTGGAAACAGCATACAGAACAGGTTTTCTAGGGTTTTGGTTTGATGGCTAAATAATCATGATTTGAAGATATATTTGTACAAGATATGAAAATACAAACATACTAAGAATAAATCAAGTTTAGATGAGGAAGATTACTCACCAAATTGATGATGGAGAGGAAGAGGAAAGGTAGAGTTGGTGATGATGAAGATGGTGGATTCCTTTGGTGTTGTTGAAGACCTTGTGGTGGTTTCCATGGAGATGAAGACATAGGTGATGCCTTGGGAGTTGGTGGTTGAAGATGAAGACCTTGATGATGCCCTAGATGAAGTTCTTGAAGTTGGAGGTTGAGTTGAGAGGGAGGAGGATTTTGGTGAAGGGATTTCTTTTGGTGAAGTGAAGAAAAAAGAGATGGAATTGTAAAGGAATGTTTATATATGATTTGGAATTTGTGAAGGAAGTGAAATTAGAGTAGATGAGAGGGGGTTAATTGCAAAGTGGAGGAGGGGGTGAGTGTCCTTCTCTTGGCCACTTGGCCGGCCAAGGAAGAGAGAGAGAAAGAGAGATATTTTTGTGAGAAGTGTGTGGAAAAGTGTGAAATTATTAGAATTTTGGAAAATGGAAATGCTTTAGCTTGTGGAGGAAAGAAGGAAATAAAGGAAAAGGAAAAATGGAAAAGAAATTGAAATGAGGAGATATTTTCTTGGAATTAGGATTGGAAATATTGAAAGGACAGATACCCGGGCTTAAATCGAGGATACGAAAAACATTTCGGAAAACACCGGAATCGTCCGAAATTCAAGTATCTCGGAACGACCCGAAATAATTACCAAAATCAATAATAATATATAAAGACCAATAGTGAAATCCGTTTGAAGAAATACTTTATAGTTTTAAAACTAAAAATCCCGGAACCAGTTACCTACCGACTCCGATGGAATTTTCATAAATTCATAAAATCCTCAGAAAAAGCATGTAGGTAAGAAATGTGATTCTAAGAAATAAAGTCTAAAGAATCATCATGAAATTCCAAACCGTTTAAGAATTAAAAATCCAGGAATCGGTCAGCGGCACTGGCCGACACCGGTTTTGAAGACTTTCATTTTAATTCCAGAAAAATCTAGAAAATCATAGAAAATATATAATAATGGAAATGATATTTAAAACTAAAATCGGTCAAATCTAATCACCGGAAAGACCAAATCGAATAATATACTATAATCGAGTTCCTGGTTCGGACTGGGACTGACTCCGAGTCCACGAATCCAAATCCAAGACAAAACAATCATATAAGGAATTCATAAAGCAAAACAAATACAGGAAACAAATCGAAAAAATACGATCAGAAAATCTGAATACGTAACTAAGTACGTATTCCGGGAACGGGGTATTACAATCCACCCACCTTACAAAAATTGCGTCCTCGCAATTTCGTTAAGGGGCAAATTGAATACAAAGGGGACAAAGGCTGGAATTTATACCAATTAAGATATGAAGCACTATAGGTAGGGCTCTCAAGTCAACTGAATAATAATCATACTCTGCATTTCCGGCTGAAGATGTCGTGGCTGTGCAATAAATCTTTAGAATAATGCTGAATAATACTGATGATGTCGTGGCTGTGAAATAAATGAATACTGATGATGTCGTGGCTGTGTAATAAAGAAAACCCCGAAAATCCTGAGCATAATAAAGAAGACCGATAATTAAGAATCCGACTGCTGTCCTCTGAAAGATAGCCAGATCAAGATCGATCTGGAGAATACCAAGCTTCATAGAATTGGCCGAAGAGATCACATAATAGCTTCATCCAGAACCAGCCACTACCTCTCTAGTATAGTCATATCTTAAAATAGTATAAGGCTTCATAAAATCAAAACATAAAACCAAAACAGGGAAAGGATAGGAGGAATTTGGAATCAAAGGAAAGATAGTCAAGGAGGGATTTGAAATCAAAGGAAAGATAGTCAAGAAATAGATAACTCTGCACTTGCAGTTGGAATGTATAACCAAGATTCAAGTATTCCAGTTGCAAATCTCTTTACCATTGATTTGCCTTCTGGACGTACTGAGGAGGTTAGAGCCTAAGCTCTGATACCAACCTGTAACGCCCCGATCCCGCTGATACGGGGACGTCACTGCAACGTATATACGTAGGTCAGAACTACCCTCCCGTATATACGCTAAGCATCAGTACAAACAAGAATCAGAGTACGGAAGCAAATGGTGCATTATACATTCCAACACATATATACAATTACAGAATTATCACCAGAGTGATAACAATATTACATGAATATCATATCACTAATATGCGCAAATGCGAGAGTACAAGGAATATACATAATATGAACGGTATAAAAGGGGGCTCGCATACAAGTATACAAGGATGTACAAGTATGAAAAGTGTAAAAGAGCACTCACGAGTTTGCTAAGAAAAACTCGAGAGGCACAAAGGGGGTCTGGAAGGATGTGGCTCTGGACTGTCGTCTGGAGATTCACGCTACCGCTGCGCCACTCTGAGCAGTAACGGGGGAAATCCACCCGCTCCTAGCTCCATAACCTGGACGTGAGAATCCAGGGGAGTCAGTGAAACTCCCCAGGCGAGTAGGATACAAAGCCGGGTGGCGAGCCAGGAGGAACACAAGTATCAAACTCAGAAGACAGGAGGGTTAGAACACAAATGAAGTATATATATAAGAACAGGTATAACATAAGCATCATAAAACTCGAGCTACACATAATACTCATAAACATGAAATCCGATATAAAGTCCGGGAAAAGCAAATACGGTAAGGCACAGCACAAATTCATAGCTATTTAAGTTGCAGGCTTTGGTATGCGTCCCATTCCACATACCTCTACTTACAACTTAAAGAGCCGGTTATTATGACACTTTATTATTACTCGTCTTACCCATATATCTAGGTATGTGTCTCGGTGTACGGCCAACTCACATACATCCATATATAAGCAAGTCGAGGTTGTTATTGGAAATCAGCGGTTGTATCGACGAACTATGTTTACAGTGGGTCCCGTACATACCCGGGACCACGGCCACAGGATTGTTCCGTTGCATGGAAACGGAAGCCAGCCACAAGGCTCAACAGGAGGGACTTATGTATGCCCTATAGATCAGGAATAAGGGAGCCAGCTCTCCCCTCGGTCCCCTGGAGTACCACAGGTCAGACCGGATATAAAGTGCACAACCTAATGCCACTGTAAACACGAACACATATCGATATCCGCATGTTTCCCCCGACCCAATACAAGTTGGTACTTTTTAGGATTCATTAGTTTAATTATCACTTTACGGGAAAAACAGGAAATAGACATGATCAGGAATAAGGAGTACACAAATACATATAGTCAAGTCACTGCATGTAAAGCAGGAAAACAAGTCACTGATCATGATACAGGATAATAAAGTAAAGTTCCCGTAAAGGTGATAATCACAAGTCAAGTATATCATGCTGGGTATAAAGTGATAGCATGATAGGGTGATGATAATGAATAAGCAACCAAACATATAAGAGATTAATAATAATCGGGTGGCAAGGTTATGTCAAGAGATTGATAATAGTCTGGGTAAGTCAGGTCATAACCAGAGGGTCTTACCAAATAGTAGCAAGTCAGGTGGTCAGGTGGTATACACTAGATGTCAGGTGATATACATGTGTTAAAAGGAAACATGTAACTGACAGGTCTAAAATAATGGTATGGCCTGGTAACATAAAAGCAATGACCCAAAGTCCAACAAGTCCAGCGACCACGAAGGGTCGGCCACGCATAGCATAAAGCAATAAATGATATAAAGCATGAAATACAATACATGAAGACTAGAGCAATCAATGAAATAGGAAAACAAGAGGGTAGCGAGTGAGAACACTCGCCTGAGTCACCAATATACCGAAATATCCGAAATCCACTGAAGCTCGGGATGCGCCATAACCTGTGATATAAATATGTAGAGTGAAGAGGAGAGAGAAGGAGAGAAGGTAAGATGATGTTTGTCAAGTGACAAGTCAAGTAATACTAAGATATGATATGAGTCTAGAGGGAAGGTTCATATTCAAGAAGGAATCAATTAAGACAGATATCCAAAGTTAGTCGACTAGGGTGGAATAGTAGTCGACTAATAGTGGAGTTAGTCGACTAGGAAAATGGGGTAGTCGACTAATACTGTGTAACAGAGAGTTGGGTTTGGTTTCAGGGAATAGTTAGTCGACTGGAGTAAAATAGGTAGTCGACTAACAGATACTCTAAGTCGACTAATTGTATGGTCAAGTCGACTAGAACTGAGATACAGAAAGTTGGGTTTTGATTCAGGAGTCGACTAGGGAGAAGGGTTAGTCGACTAGGGGGTTCAAGTCGACTAGGGTTTGTGATAAGTCGACTGGAGCCGAGAGTTGGGGTTTTCTGATTCAGGAAGAGTTAGTCGACTAGGGTCAAAAGTGTAGTCGACTAAGGGTCTCAAGTCGACTGGGAACTAAGGTAAGTCGACTAATACTGTGTTTCAGAAAAAGCTACGTTTCAGCTAAGGGTTTCTAGTCGACTAGGTTCTAGGTCAAGTCGACTAATCGACTGGAAACAGCATACAGAACAGGTTTTCTAGGGTTTTGGTTTGATGGCTAAATAATCATGATTTGAAGATATATTTGTACAAGATATGAAAATACAAACATACTAAGAATAAATCAAGTTTAGATGAGGAAGATTACTCACCAAATTGATGATGGAGAGGAAGAGGAAAGGTAGAGTTGGTGATGATGAAGATGGTGGATTCCTTTGGTGTTGTTGAAGACCTTGTGGTGGTTTCCATGGAGATGAAGACATAGGTGATGCCTTGGGAGTTGGTGGTTGAAGATGAAGACCTTGATGATGCCCTAGATGAAGTTCTTGAAGTTAGAGGTTGAGTTGAGAGGGAGGAGGATTTTGGTGAAGGGATTTCTTTTGGTGAAGTGAAGAAAAAAGAGATGGAATTGTAAAGGAATGTTTATATATGATTTGGAATTTGTGAAGGAAGTGAAATTAGAGTAGATGAGAGGGGTTAATTGCAAAGTGGAGGAGGGGGTGAGTGTCCTTCTCTTGGCCACTTGGCCGGCCAAGGAAGAGAGAGAGAAAGAGAGATATTTTTGTGAGAAGTGTGTGGAAAAGTGTGAAATTATTAGAATTTTGGAAAATGGAAATGCTTTAGCTTGTGGAGGAAAGAAGGAAATAAAGGAAAAGGAAAAATGGAAAAGAAATTGAAATGAGGAGATATTTTCTTGGAATTAGGATTGGAAAATATTGAAAGGACAGATACCCGGGCTTAAATCGAGGATACGGAAAACATTTCGGAAAACACCGGAATCGTCCGAAATTCAAGTATCTCGGAACGACCCGAAATAATTACCAAAATCAATAATAATATATAAAGACCAATAGTGAAATCCGTTTGAAGAAATACTTTATAGTTTTAAAACTAAAAATCCCGGAACCAGTTACCTACCGACTCCGATGGAATTTTCATAAATTCATAAAATCCTCAGAAAAAGCATGTAGGTAAGAAATGTGATTCTAAGAAATAAAGTCTAAAGAATCATCATGAAATTCCAAACCGTTTAAGAATTAAAAATCCAGGAATCGGTCAGCGGCACTGGCCGACACCGGTTTTGAAGACTTTCATTTTAATTCCAGAAAATCTAGAAAATCATAGAAAATATATAATAATGAAAATGATATTTAAAACTAAAATCGGTCAAATCTAATCACCGGAAAGACCAAATCGAATAATATACTATAATCGAGTTCCTGGTTCGGACTGGGACTGACTCCGAGTCCACGAATCCAAATCCAAGACAAAACAATCATATAAGGAATTCATAAAGCAAAACAAATACAGGAAACAAATCGAAAAATACGATCGGAAAATCTGAATACGTAACTAAGTACGTATTCCGGGAACGGGGTATTACAAGATCTTCTCCTCTTTTCAATAATCTTTGGTAGCTCGGGAGAAGTCAAAATACTCCAAACTGCAAAAGCCGAATCATAGTGAGCAAACACATGTAAATAATCTTTGTGAAGTGATGCTCTAAGTGCCTTTAGGGCAATTGCATTGGCCTTAATATGCTTGCTATTACTAAGGTATGATTCCTTGGTAATGGAAAGGTGAACATGCAATCCTAGGGTCTTCAAATAGCAACTCATCTTAACCTTCCAAATATCAAGTCTAGAAATATCAAACATAGGAGGGCTATCCATGAGTGCAAACTATATGTGTGCAAGCAAACAAATGTGCAAATGCAAATGATAGATTAGCTAAACCAAGATCTCACTCCTAGGTTGTTAAACCTAAGTATCAGGAGCACTAGCTCTGATACCAATTGAAAGCACACCTAGAGGGGGGGTGAATAGGTGTAAATGCTAATCTAGGAACTAAGTGCGCTAAATGCGGAAGCTAATGCAATTCTTGCAACACACTTAATACAACCAACAAGTGTAGCCGAATTCTCCGTGAAGGGCTCTGGACTAACTCCTCTTGATTCTCCTAGATATGGGTTGAGGTGCTATGTGAAGCTCTTGTTGATTAAGTACAAGTGAGGCGCACACACAAGTAAGCGAAGCATATAATGGATATACAACAATATGAAAGATGCAAAGCAACACAAGCATTATGATATGAATGATATGGCAATAAGAATGATGCTATGCACAAATAAGAGAGAGAGACTTGAGAGACAATGGATCAAACGCAAAGGCCAAGATATGTTTCGAGATTCGAGCCCCTAGCTCTACATCCCCGCCTACACCACCGTGTAGGATTTCCAATCCACTATCTCCCACCGAGGGAACCTTCACCGAGAAGGATTTGTTACAACAATGGAGTACCGAACTCCTCTCTCAAACACCACCTCACAACCGAGGGTAGGCCCATAGCCAAACAACCACAACACCTCTACCGAAGAGGGTTTACAACCAAACTCCACCTCTCACTAGAGGGAGCAAACCAATCACCCGATCAACCTCTACCAGAGAGGGATACAACAAAAGCAAGGGTGTTTACAACTTAGTGGTTTCTTTCAACCACAAACCAATCTCTCTTTTCCACAAACAATGATTCTAATAGAATAGGATAGTATGATAGCTCAAGTGTGAAAAACTAGGTGTTTGGAAAACAAGAACTCAAAGAAAATACTTAGGAAAACTCTTGTAAAAGATAGAGAATGAAAACCAATACAAATATCCCAAATTCCTATTTTCTTTGATTTTTCCAAAAATCTAAAACAAATAAGATTGGAAGATTAAAGCTCAAAAACACTTTTGAAAACTTGTTTTTATCTTTAGGGAAACAGCAATTTTTCTCTTGTAAAAACCTTGGCCAAAATCCCAAAGAATTGCGGTTTATATAGGCCCATCAGAAAATTAGCCGTTAGGCTGATGTGGCAGCCTGACAGGCTTGACGGTCGACCGCCCGGTCGACCGCCAACGGTCAAAAATGTGACCGTTGGGCAAACCCGGTCGACCGCCCGGTCGACCCAAACAAACAGAGAGCTCTGCTCTCAGTCCCGGTCGACCCGGACGGTCGACCGAGTTTGTGTCTGTCAGACGTGCACAGTCTGTGCACGTCGGTCGACCGCATTGGTCGACCGGCCCATGGTGCGGTCGACCGTCAGGGTCGACCGACCTGGCCTGTCAGCACAAACCTGGGTCAGAATCTGGGTTAAAACATATTTTGAAAATTCTTTTAATAACTTGTAAAAATCCCAAAATGTTTTTACCATATTGCATTGATATATAAACATGTGATAAACATTTCTACTCAAATATCAAGCATATGAAACCATTTTTGTTTCTTAACATTTTACCAAAAAACAAAACATGTATTTTATCAAACTTAGATTTTTCAATAGGAAATCTGATTTTCCTAAAAACTCATGAATAGACATATCAAAATAAGTTTGTTTAAGATAAGAAGCATGTATGTATATTAAACACATCTAATATACATAAAAATTATTTAAACTTGTTTTGATCTAAACTATTCATGAAAACCAAATCCAAAACATGAAACGTGTGTGTTTGTGCACTTGAGCATATCAACTATACTAAGCTTTACAAATGGATCTAAACACACTAAACTAAACTAGGATACCTAAGTCTTCTTGATG
The DNA here is from genome assembly GCA_038442645.1 of Agave tequilana. NCBI lineage: Eukaryota > Viridiplantae > Streptophyta > Magnoliopsida > Asparagales > Asparagaceae > Agave > Agave tequilana. Next base: position 42,771 of record JAVJIF010023741.1, read on the forward strand.
ATCTTCCATCTTCAAGTCGGCTTGGTCCCAAACGTGATCCACCGAGTGCAAAGGTATGATCTTTAAGCTTTGGCACCGGAATCATCATGAAAAGCTTCTAAATTCCTTGTTGAAGCTAATCACCAACTAATATCTTGCTAAAGGATCTGAAACTTAAAATCACAAGATTATTAGTAAACATAACTACATGAGTTAATCATCATCAAAACTAGGGTGGAAGGCCTTTGGGCCAACAACCATGTCCTTCCTAGAGCATTTTCTCTGACGGAATCATGCTCCAACAATGTGGCAGAATACAATGCTCTACTCATTGGTCTTCAGCTCGCTCATGAAATTGGGGTACGCTACCTTGAAGTTTATGGTGATTCAAAACTGATTGTCAATCACGTTAAAGGCGAGTACGAGGTATGCCACGAAGACTTGGTACCCTATTATCACGCAGTCATCGAAATGGCTAATCTGTTTGATGGCTTTTACATCGGCCACGTTTCTCAATCCCAGAACACTAGGGCCGATGCTCTGGCTGCATTAGCAACAACACTAGCCTTGCCAGTGAACACCAAGTATCACCTTACAGTGGCGACTCGACACCTTGTCTGCCCTAAATATTTGTTGAGAACTAGAGAGGTCTATAATATCTCGACGGATCTTGAACCGAGAGATTGGCGATTTCCCTTCATCGACTATGCTTTATATGGTTTGCTACCAGACAACCCTAAAGAAGCAGCATCCATTAAACGAAGGTCTCCCCATTTTTACTATGATCCAACTCTGAAGACACTTTACCTTCATATGACGGTGTCCTTCTCCGTTGCCTTCCTAATTCAGAAGCACAAGAAGTGCTCAAAGAAGCGCACGACGGCATATGCGGTGCTCATCAGCCTGGTTCAAAACTTAAAGATCGATTGCACAGGCTTGGATATTATTGGCCAACCATGATAGTCGATGCCATCCAATATGCATGACGGTGCAAGGCCTGCCAAATCCATGCATACTTCATACATCAGCCCTCGGAGTTGCTCCATCCAACTGTTGCTTCATGGCCATTTGATGCATGGGGAATCGATGTCGTAGGGCCAATCAGCCCTTCTTCGACAAACAGACACCGGTTTATCCTAGCGATAACCGATTACTTTTCAAAGTGGGCAGAAGCTATACCACTAGTTGAAGTTAAAACTTCTAACGTGGTTAATTTCATCAACACCATGTCATCCATTGATTTGGTGTCCCTAGGCGGATCATCCATGATAACGGTCCCCAATTCGTGAGTCAGGTGTTCTACCGGTTTTGCGATAAGTATCGGATTCAGAACATGCCATCAACTGCTTATAATCCTGCCACTAATGGCTTGGCGGAAGCATTCAACAAGACAATCATTAAGCTACTCAAAAAGTTCGTTTCCTCAAATAAGCGAGACTGGAGTGAGAAGCTTAGTGAATGTCTTTGGGCCTACCAAACCACGGTTCGGACCCCCACAGGCAATACGCCTTTTTTCCTGGTGTATGGATGCAAATCGGTCATACCATTAGAAATCCAGATGCCATCATTACGAGTCACTTTAATGACTAAGAGACAACAGAGGACAATGACCGGTTGCGTCTTCAAGAGCTCGAAGCCCTAGATGAGAAGCGGATACAAGCTCAGCAACACAATGAGTTGTATCAAGCTCGGATCTCAAAAGCCTTTAACAAAAAGGTCAAACAAAGAGTCTTCCAGAAAGGAGATTTGGTTTTAGCCGTCAGACGACCGATGATCATGACGCACAAAACCAAAGGCAAATTTTAGCCCAAATGGGAAGGACCGTTTGTAATAGAAACAGTCTATTCAAATGGGGCATATTGACTTATGACTTCAGATGGTGATTTACTCATGATGCCGATCAACGACAAGTTCTTAAAGAAGTATTATCCTTGATAGGATCCTTCTCATGATCAAGTTAACATTATACTTCTTATCAAGACCTTCAAATCCAAGATATGCAGAAGGAGCGCCCCTCTCTTTCTCTAAACAAGATCATATGACCACAAACCAGTATGGAGCTGATTGTACACTGGTTCTCTCGAAGAAGAATCAAGGTTACAAAAATAGTAATCAAATAATCCGTCGCCTCTAACGGTTAAGGATAAAGGAAAATGTTGGCCTTTAAGCCCAACATAAGTCCTTGATAACTCATCATGCTGAGGGGAATAGCATGGCTAGCCTAACTCAAACGGTAGTTGGTAAAGGCATACCAAATCCGTTGACAGCTGAGGATTTGCTAAAAATCCTAAGGGACCTGTTCCCACTTGATTCCCTCTCCAAAATCTCTTACCAATTTCCATCCATGGAATGGTGAGAACACATATAAAGGTATTCACATCCCTTCCGAAATGACGAGTCTAACCTATCATGTTAACACTAAACCTCTGATATAAAGACTATAATCTATTCCCCAACGGATAAAGCTAATATCCCCAGTGAACAAACCCCGCTTGTCATTCTCTTCAACAGAACGACAGGTCCACTCAAATTACTGTTACGCTCAAGCACCTCTAACAGCAAATGAATCCTTGTCAAGTTAACGTCACACCTCTGACAAATTGCTTTACGAATCCCCACAGAGTTCTTTTTGTCACGTTAACGATCACCTCTGACATGTAATCTCTTATGAGATTCATTTCTTAACTCCCAGCAGGTTTCTAATGATCAGTCCTCAGTAGACTTTTCTGGTTGTCACGTTAACAATATACCTCTGACAATTTCTTTCAAATAATATCCGAAGGAGATATCAAAATCCCTATGGAGCTCATAATTAAATCCTACTTCCCCCAGTGGAATTAATTTTTTGTCATCATGTCCAGTTCGTCACCTCTAAATGACAAATTTTGAGCTTGGTGGCTTCTCAATCGGTTACGTCCCTGCGACCTTTGAACCGACAGATAACCAAGTCTCATCTTTCAATCCAGTAAGGACTATTTCTTTGTCATCATGTCCAGTTCGTCACCTCTGAATGACAAATTTTGAGCTTGGTGGCTTCTCAATCGGTTACGTCCCTGCGACCTCTGAACCGACAGATAGCCAAGTCTCATCTTTCAGTCCAGTAAGGACTATTTCTTTGTCATCATGTCAAGTTCGTCACCTCTGAATAACAAATTTTGAGCTTGGTGGCTTCTCAATCGGTTACGTCATTGCGACCTCTGAACTGACAGATAGCCAAGTCTCATCTTTCAGTCCAGTAAGGACTATTTCTTTGTCATCATGTCCAGTTCGTCACCTCTGAATGACAAATTTTGAGCTTGGTGGCTTCTCAATTGGTTACGTCCCTGCGATCTCTGAACCGACAGATAGCCAAACCTCATCTTTCAGTCCAGTAAGGACTATTTCTTTGTCATCATGTCCAGTTCGTCACCTCTGAATGACAAATTTTGAGCTTGGTAGCTTCTCAATCGGTTACGTCATTGCGACCTCTAAACCGACAGATAGCCAAGTCTCATTTTTCAGTCCAATAAGGACTATTTCTTTGTCATCATGTCCAGTTCGTCACCTCTGAATGACAAATTTGAGCTTGGTGGCTTCTCAATCGGTTACGTCATTGCGACCTCTGAACTGACAGATAGCCAAATCTCATCTTTCAGTCCAGTAAGGACTATTCTTTGTCATCATGTCCAATTCGTCACCTCTGAATGATAAATTTTGAGCTTGGTGGCTTCTCAATCGGTTACGTCCTTGCGACCTCTGAACCGACAGATAGCCAAGTCTCATCTTTCAGTCCAGTAAGGACTATTTCTTTGTCATCATGTCCAGTTCATCACCTCTGAATGACAAATTTTGAGCTTGGTGGCTTCTCAATTGTTACGTCATTGCGACCTCTAAACCGACAGATAGCCAAGTCTCATTTTTAAGTCCAGTAAGGACTATTTCTTTGTCATCATGTCCAGTTCGTCATCTCTGAATGACAAATTTTGAGCTTGGTGGCTTCTCAATCGGTTATGTCATTGCGACCTCTGAACCGACTGATAGCCAAGTCTCATCTTTCAGTAATAAGGACTATTTTCTCAAATGTGTGACTAACTCTATCAGCTTATCATAACTGATTGGATTAGTCATATCATTATTCCGATTCCTTTTGGGGATTGCAATACAACTTGAAAGCAAGAATTGAAAATTCAGAACAAGTTGGAAATACAACAGGGGAGTCAGATAAAATCACTTTTTATTGATTACAAAAGAGGGATACAAGGATGCTCGATTACAAGCTACGAGGGTGCTTCGTAGTATTTGATTCGTTCTTCAAGAGTAGCCAGCCTATTCTTCCTCTCCTCAGCAGCCCTGATAAGTGCCTGCGACCTCAGCTCGGCCTCATTAAAGCTCACTGTCTGGGCCAGGCGAGCCTCAATTTCAATCAAAGTTGCCCTCTGTACTAGCTCCTGCTGCAGGACTTCGTCATTTTAAGCCTTAAGCTGCTCTAGCCGAGCAATCTCTTCAAGACGCACCGGTTCAGCCTTGGACAAAAGAAGATTAGCCTTCCTGATCATTTCATTAGCCTTTTCAATCTTATCCTCGGCATCAAGAAAAGCGCTGTTAGAAGCATCTATGGCGTCCCCAAGTTCTACTTTCCTCATCTCTAAGGATTTCAAGTCAGAGGAAATTGGCTTGGCTGCTTCTTGAGCGGCGAGATGGGCTTCATACATTTGAGCAACAAGGTGCGCAAGCTGTTCGTTAACTGAAGACTCCAGATCTGAATGGCTAAGACGGCGCCATTCGTCCACATTCCTTTCAAGCCTGTCCACCAGAAGCTCCAATGTGGCAGCCTGGTCGTCCCCTCCAAAGTCTCGGATACTGTCAATGCTTCGGGAGAGGACCACCTTCAAAGCGAAAAATGAGTAGTTGAGCCCTTCAAGACCAAAGTAATGAGCGCTTTAGGCCCTTATAAAAGCTGTCGACTAGCTCGGCCACGAATTCATTCTCGGCCTCAACTACTCCCTGTGAACGAGCAGCCTCTGAAGACAAAGCTTCCACCGGTTTCACTGACATAACTGTGGAAGGAATAGTAGAAGCACTGACTGGAGCAATATGAGGGATCGCCGGTGATCTCGGAGGAGTCCTCATTGAAACCAATACACTAGCCACAACCGAAGTAGGGCTAGTGACGACTTCTGGGAGAGCTGGCTCAACCACCAGTGTCGGAGAAGTAAGACTGGTAATCACCTTCAGCTCCACACTTGGCAAGATATGTGGCACTGGCAAAACTAATGGCACCTCACTCACCGATATAGTTGGAGGTGAGGTTGGTTCCGTGACTACTGTTCCCTCAATCCCCCTTCCTCTGGCCGGTTCGGGCTGATAGGAAGGTAAACCGTGATACAAAACATCCAACTCAGCAGCATCCGCCGTGGTCAAAGTACTTGCTTCACCTCGGATTCCCTCAGAAAGATTGGCTGGCTCCCTCGAAGTCAATGCATCCAGAGGCTGAGCACCTATAGCAAGACTCTGTTTAAGCAAGGCGTAATGAATATCATGAGAAGAATTACTCACAAGAGGTCAAAGCACTACCAAAAGATGATGTCGCCTCAGTCGCCTTGGCCGCAGTTTCTCTCCGAACTTCCTCGACCGCGGCATCAGTCCCCTCAGGCTCCATAGGAAAGTCTTTGGCAGAGTCAACACAGATGGCCGGCCCACCTTCACTCGCCGAACCCTCTATGGTCCACTCAAAAGAGCTAGAAGCTATGGGACTTCCTTTTGAGGTCCCAGCACCTGAAGGACCTACATCGGACCGCATCACCTCCAGATTCTTTCGAGACGGCGAAATAGCTAGCCTCATTGCCTTCTCTATAAGTGAACAGGGGATCATAATGTTCCCCCTATTCTCCTGCAGCCTCAGCTCTCGGGTCTCTCACCGCCTTAGTTTCCTGAATCATGAAGTAAACAATGAGCTGCATAGAATATATAAGAGTGTATTACAAGAATAGAGCTGATCTTACTCAGATCTGGAACAGCTTTACTAGCGGTCTGCCTAAGAGCCGACAACTTAATGACTAATGGAGCAGGAGGAGGAGGCACCGCAGATGATTTTCCCTCTGCAACGACAGTAGGAGCGTAGCGACGAGGCTTCTTCACTACCCTCTTCCTAAGAGATCCGCCTTCCCGCTTTCGCTTGAAGTGGAACGTCAGGATCATCTTCCTCCACTTCTTCCACATCAACATGTTCCACGGGGGCTGTACCTACCCCACCAGAAGCAACTGCTGGAGCCTCAACACCTTATCCGCTTCAAAGCGAGGACTTCCTGCATGCCGAGGCCTTGCTATCATCAACAACAATGAATTCCCGAGGCCTGCAGGCACGCAGACTCTCTTACCCTCGCTTCTCTCCATGACCTTCCGCTTCAGCCGCTGAGAGATCAACTTCACACCAAAAGAATTAATAGAAAATTCAGTCGGTGTGGAGTTCGAGGTTCTATACCACTGGCAGAATCCCAGGGTCGTCAAAAGGTTCAGAGTCCTCAGCGGCATGCATAGCCGCGCCTCAGTACAGCCAGCAATATAAAACTGCCAGGCACGAGCTCCATCGATGAGGATCCCCATGAAGGCCAGGCTGCTGTTCGAATTCCTACATACAGTTAGTCATACCAAATTGACGAGCAAACTGACTCGAAAACATAAAGCTCAAGGTAACAGGTGTCCCGCTTTTTTTATACAACAAGTGGGGATGGCGGATGCTAACCAGCCATTTGAAGACTCCCCCGACTCAACGACGTCTGCCTTCCCCCTACATCCTTGAATTCTTCACCATAGTCTGCATCGCGAATGTAGGAAAGCACTAAAAAGGCTGTAGACGTCATGACGGCATAGCAGTTTACGGACCGTAGCCACATAAGTCCGTGACCACGAACACCCCTCGAATCGATGGAGAAGCGCCATTCGAAACACCTTCTGGGGGTTCTCACCGGCTTCGATGATAGAGGGGTAGTGAAGGGTGAACCATGCCATCAAATAAGTATATGGCAAGCCAATTCTGGGGTTTGGTCCGTCACAAGGCAAGATAGTCCCCTTTTTCCCGCTTCGTCATTGGTGGCCTACAGAAAGCCTTCATCAATGCACGAAGGCCTCTTTGAATACAGCACGCCATTGCTGGAAGAAGTCCAAGAGAATGACCATGGACTAAACGAACAGCCGGTAATAACACATTGGATGAATGATGTCGCCATCAGATGGAGATGGTACCACACATCTCTCTAACCAAACCGTTAAAAAGCCAACCAGAAGTGCCTTCTGGGACGTCGGTCAACGAGCCTGTGGTGGAAACTCCAAGAATATCACCTTTCTCATAAGGATCTGTCATCCTCTTCCAGAATCAAATCCCCTTGAGAGTGCTCTTGCATCCGGCGAAAAGATGTCTTCATCTGTAACTCCACAATGAGCGGCTTTGGAGTACCTTTCCAGGTCAGGGAACAAATAATTGCCCCAGCTCTTCAAACTGCATGAAGCTCCTTGTGGCTCCTATGCATGCTTGAGCAAATGTAAAGGTGGCACATTAACTCCGGTAAGTCTCAAACAAGGCGGGCTCCTGCTTCTCAAAAAGTTCCAATTCTGCCTCGTACGGGAAATATTCTTCATATGGGAGAGACCCCCAAAGTCAGAGCAGAGACTTCCCACATCTCGTGCAAAAGCCATGCCCAATTAGCCAACAGGAGTGAAGAAGGTCCTTAGCCGGGCAGTACAACTCAAAGATGGCGTAGAAGTTCGCTACACTCATCTGAATGCTGTAACAGGTTGCCATGACGGCCTCGTAAAGTCCCAGTCTCTCCAGATCTCTTCAAAATGGGGCAAGGACTATATAACGTCAAGTCCCTCCACTATGCCTTAGGAGGATGAATCTACCCAGAGAGTCCTGAAATTAGTGGCTGGATAATTACCATGATCCTTAAAGAACTGATTTCCAAAAGTCTGAGCCACCGCAGGATTTCTCCCACTGGGATGTCCGGAGCACGTTCCCAGGGTGAGACCCAATATGCAGCGAGGAGGACCCGCCCTTGTATAACCAGGAGACGGAGCTATCAACTTTCCTACGTGAACGAAATTGGTGGTCCGCGTCACTTGCCACTGCATCTTTCGAGCCCTCGTCACACATTGAAAGGAAGGCAAAGGAAAGTGCGCTTGCTAGATGGGAGATAATACTTCTCACCATCCAGTTTGAAAATCCACTGCCCCTCTCCGGCTAGCAGCTGGTGATCATTATCTGGCGCTACATCTCCAAACATGAAGCCGGTTTTTGATAGATTCTTCGGTCGGAATCTTCAAGGGGAGCAGTAGTTAAGATGCTCCTCATGGTGCGCTGATCCCCAGCATGAATAGGTGCATCCCGACCAGGAGCGCTTTGCTCGCTGAATAGTGAAGCGCCCTGCCCTGGAACTGAAGGCTAAACATTGCCATCCAAAACCTCTAGCCGTTCCAAAGAGAACTGTTCAGAGGACCAGGAGTATAGTGCACTGCAAAATAACACGGGGAAACTATGATTAGTTCATCGGCTGAAGGAAAGATAAACAAAAACAAGAACATAATTTTTTGTTAAGGCATAGCTTTTCGCTCTTCGAGCGAAGTTGCCTAACAATAGCTTCGCCCCGAAGCTCAACTTCAACTTCGTAGCAGCAGCTTAACTCCGCACTCCATATGAAGACAAGATGCAGAAAAGTATCTAAGTAATAGCTCGCTCTGGAAGCTTAACCTCGGACAACTGAACGCGACAAAGGCCCAGGGGCTAACTTCGTCAAAAAGGTACTGTTGCCTAAAATTATTTTAAGGGCATTAAGGTCCTTTTCAGTTGCGCTCCAGAAGTTGCTTCGCATCTATTATTTCGATAGGATGTGAATCGCCTAAGGGTTAGCTTCGCATAGAAGCTTGGAGAAGAAACCCCTTCGGTTATAAATTCCCAATCAAGAAATCAAGAAGAAATTCAGGGAATTGAACTCCCTAAGATCACGGGATCATGATTGATCGCTCTGGATTCATCGGAAGATAGCCAGAAAATGGCTTAAAAAGAGAGATGAAAATCTCTGAACAAAAGGGAAAGATCCCATACCCGCGATAGGTCGTTCGATTGACCCAAGAGAGGAGGACCCTCCCGTCATAGAGGTTGCTACCTCTTTTCCTCACGTCTTTTGGGAGCCATTGGAAAGCTGAAGAAGTGCTCAAAACGAAGCAGAAAGAAGAAGAAGAGATTTGCAGCTCTCTAAAAATTCAAAGAGAAGTGGTGGCCTTCTCTTTCAGGCCTAATCGGTTTTTATAGGCGGATGATTGCCTAAATGTCGCCATCCTCGAAAGGAGCGTAGGCAGTCGTTTCAAATTAATTTGAAACGGACCTTAGCTCCGCTAAAAGCACATCTCTAGCTTCGCGAAAATTCCGTGCTAGTTTCGCCAGAAATTTACTCCTGACTTGGTTTGAAAATTTGTCTTCAGCCTCACTGGAGCTAGTCCACTCCAAGTGTTCTCGGATTAAAAAGGAGGAAACAGAGCAGATAAGCGGAAAATAAACATTTAATTGATTCAAAAGGGAAATATACATGACGCTACATCAAGGTGATCTTTTGTACAACTGAATCATTGCTCCAAAGGCATACAAGTTGTCCTATCTACTTCCAAGTGACAAGCCAAGCCAACTGAACACGAAAGGGCTTCCTCCTGCACAAGGCCGTAATCTCTTCGCTTAATGGCTGATTTTGCCATCAAGAAGCTGGATCTTCTTTGATGAAAATTGCAAAGGACTGGTTGCCACCAGAAAGCCGGATCTTCTTTGATTAAAATTGGTAAAGGAAGGATCCGAGACCTTACAGGTAACGCCCGCTTTCCCGAAGTGGATCATCTCGGATAAGCGACTACCAGCCCCTTCTCAAAAGTGGATCATCTCGATAAGCAACTGCCAACCTCTTCTTGGAACACGCATACAATTGCTCCAGTATGTCCCTCCTGCTTAGGATTAAAATTTCAACTGGAAGATCAAGAGTCAAGTTTCTGGTCTCTTTCATCAAGACAAAAGACCAGCAAGCACAGTTCACGGCAATGCAAA